>CBVK0100043852.1:0-30569 GCA_900067695.1 Picea abies
ACAAGGTTAGAATTTACACAGTTGACAAACTAGTCCGAACGTATGGGCAGGATAACAAGTCTGAAATCCTTCATGAGAACTGAGGACAAGTGGACTGATAGAACTCCAGAGGACCCTGAATGGATTCAGAATTCACGAAGCACTGAGACCAAATGAAGATAGTTGGACCTCAATAAGAACCCCCAAAATACGATCTTACTACTATGAATGGTTAATCCTCTGAGGGATAATCATCGTTGCTCTCTCAAACGAGACCTCGTGCATAACCCCTGTATGAGAGGGGGATCCCAACTATGCTTATATGAAAATTTGATTTACTCTCCTTGTCACAAGATGATAATTTTGTCTTGAATGCTTTGAATATTTATTCTCACAGCGTAATCCAAAGCTCTAATCCTAGTCTAATCTTGGTGAAAGAATCTAAAAAGAAAAAGTTTCTAGATCAATTTTTAATTAGCATTGATTTTAGTGGTTGTTCTTTACACAGAGGTGAATGAGAGTGAAAATAATGTTGCTACGACTTGAATCCCAAAGAAGTAAAAGAATGATAAACGAACATTTCTTTCAATGAACTTCTATTTACAGGAAGGAGAAGCGTTTTCTTTCTTTCACTACCAAACACAAGAATGAAAAAAATTCTTTCAATTTGTTTTCAACAAGAATCTATTTCAGTGCTAAATTATAAAGAAATCGTTTCTAGTATCCAAAAACCAATATTAAAAAGTATCCTTTCATTTGATTATGAATGTGAATTGATTTGATTTAATGCTTCTTATGTCAATTTTTTTTTTCACTATTATAGCTTTAGGCAATGGGAAGCAAGAATCACACAAACAAAAGGCACTCTCACAACAATCAATAAGAGGCAAAAGCAAATTAAAGTTTCCAAAAAGAACACCAAAAAAAAAAAAACACACTTAAGAAATTTTTGGAAANAAAAAAAAAAAAACACACTTAAGAAATTTTTGGAAATATATGAAGATCAGAGACCAATCAAAACAGTAAAGAGATCCTTGAGTTTCCTTGTAACAATCTTTAATCAATCAGATGAACAAAAAAAGTATCAAAATGAACCCAAAATTTGAAGAAAAAGGGTGATTTCATGACAAGGAAATACAATAAAATTCAATCAAAGATCAAAAGTATTATAAGAAGCAAGTTCCAGGTTTGAAAAAATACATAAACTAATAAAACAAGTTCCGAGTTAAAAGGAAATACCCAAAAATCACACCGAGTATAAAGGCAGTCAACATTTTTTCAAAATGAGGAAAAATTGGTGCTTTAGCTATAACAACACCATAGTGATACAACACTCTCTAAAGAACTATAGGGGAGCGCTGATTAGGAAATATGCGCTCTGGCTGTAACTGGAGAGGGCGCGAGTTTCTGAGAAAGAATGGGAAAAACCCATAAAAAGAAAAAAATAAGGAAATTTGATCAACAGTCTTTGTGAGACAACTACAAATGTATAGAAGAACAAAATACAACAAGCAGGATTTGAAGATGAGAAAAAAACAAAGAAAAAACCAAGGAAAGAAACCAAAACTGAAAGCTTTGTTCCCCAGTGGAGTCGCCAATTTATGTTGTAGGAAAATTCCCCTGCGAACAGGTGAATATCCTCTTGCATTCTAGATCCCTACTACTAAGACAGAAATATGCTAACATTGGACACTAACATTCCTTTAAATATAGTTAACCTAGTCAAAGGGAAAGAGGAAGTAAGTATGATGTACCTTTTTCTGAATCTTGTCCTTTCTTAATCCAGGATGAACTTGATCTCCAAGCTCCTTACTGACATCTGCAATCCAATAGACAACAAAGACAACACAAACTTCCTACTCTACCAAGATTAGTTTAAACTAAATTTATCAATAATAGACAAGTATATGCAACCATACACAAACTTGAAGGAAATAGGTCAAGCATATTTTAATGAGAACATTACAAGGCACTTACAATCTGTAGATGAAGTTGCAACAACCTCTCCAAGTCCTCCTTGTCCAACCCCTTGCTCGAAGGATCCACGATCATAATGACAATAAGTTTTGTTGATTATTATTCTCTCCTTTTCCATGAGAATGCCTCCTTTTCTAGGCTTTGAGAGGCTCAACCAATTTAGTTATATTTGGAATAAGTTGAGGATATGACTCCATCACTTGTGGAATCTCCCTTAGATTCAACTTAAAGCTTGGATTCGAGCCAAACCAACTCGAATAATCTCTAGCTATCTTTACAGATAAGGGGGATTTCTTCCCATGATTCTCTCAACCAATTGGTGCTCCCTCAAAACTAGAAATAGGGCACTGCAATGCTCCCTGCTAGATGGACAGGGAGCGATAGTGCTCCCTGCATATGAGCAGGGGAATGTTGATCTTCCAAAAGTTCGTTAAGATGACCATTTATCAAGGAATTTTTTTTTGATTAGCTTGTCAAATGATGTGGTTTCCCCTTCCAACATTTCCTATAAGATGTATCAAGTGTTTCCATGGTGTCATTTGTAATGCGACATATGCAGAACGAAAATGCGACATTTACGAAACTTGTGACAAAAGTGTGACACTTGCAACAATGATAATGTGACATTATCGAAGTGGGGAATTTTGACGTGTAACATGGTGCTACATTATTTCTTTCCATTTCATTATAATATTTATGGGGCCAAGTAGAAGTGGTGAAAATGGGTTCTTGTGGGGGTTCCAAAAGCTTCCTTCCCCTTGGCATGTCCTGCTAATAATTAAGATGATATAATACTCAATGAATGTAATTCTCTATGCTTGTAAGGTAGTTGGTGTATCATTGGAATTATCATCACTACTTTTAAGTTCAAATGGTTTATGTTGTGCAAGGTCATTGGACCTTCCAAGCCTAAAAACCAATATAAGAATCTATATACATTAAGATTATTTTTTTCATTTCAATTACTTGATATGGGATCATACCATTGTATGTGTGCATAATATCTATACTATTGAATAATGTCTAGTTGCACAAATGCTTGATACATAGTAGTTGTGGCACTAGTCGGCCTCTGAGGTTATAGTAGTACTACGGGTGCCTTTTTTTTAATCAAAGCAATTAATTAAAATTGAGTCAAACTACAACTACCATTCTTATGTCGCGAATAGTACAAAATTTAGGAAAACTTGTATGCCATTAAGACATTGTAGTAGTTTCTTGTTTCGGATAAACTAGGACGATAAAAAACAATGGAAAAACATTGATTATACTTGATATGGGATCATGCTTGTGTGTGTATGTGTGTGTGTGTGTGTGCGCGCGCGTGCATGCGCACACATGCGTAGGATCTATACTATTAAATCATGTATATTTCGATAGATGCTTGATAGATAGTAGTTGTAGACCTGGTAAGCCTTTGAGGCATAATACTACTATGGGCATATTTTTTTTAATCCATAAGTGATGTAGGAGCATCGTTGGCAATCACATGGAGTAAGACCTATCAACGTCAAGGAATCTGTACGAAAGCTCAATGATGGCAGTCACAATAGATATTTTGAAGTCTTCCTTAACTCAATGCCATAATTAATCTTTGGAGCATGCTTGAAATCAGGCCGATAAAATTTGGAGGCATGCTTGGACGATTACGAGAGAAATAGGAGACTCCACTACGACTTTGGAATGTGACTGGTCTAGATAGTCGTTAGGTTAAGTTATAGAGTAGACAAGTAGCCAGAAAAAAACCCTGAGAACCCTCTATCATAAATAGAGGTTTTGTACACCTGAATGAGGCTAGTCGATAGTTGGATGGAATAGAGTTGTTTGGAGAAGAAAATAAGATAGAAGTTAGGAGAAGATTTCAGTATTTTTTTTTGTTCATTTATAGTTGGAACCATTTTCACTTATGAATATAACAGAGGAAAATTGACCCTATGCATGGTGTGGACATTGCTTGGAATTATTTGTTATTGTGTTCTCATGAATGAATGAATTTTTTTATGAGTGGATGGAATTGTGAATGTTAGGATAAGTTTCAATTGTTTCTCTTCTATGGAAGTAGTGCAAGGTGTGCACATAGAACTCAAGGAGTGTGTTGACGGAATTTGTTTCGGTTCTAAAGTTCAGAAGAGATAACACAAATCTTTCCCTTTGCAAGGAGTGTAAAGAGACTGGTGCAAGGAATGCACAGATCCGAGATTCGACTAAGCATCGAAGGGACTTTGAAAGAAGTAGAAGAAATGAAAAGGGAGAATGCTAGGAGGGTGAGAGGAATTTCTCTTTGAGAAATCCTTAGAATCTGAGTTATCAAAATCCCTGAAACACAAGGAGTGTGCAGGGAAATCGAAGTCTTCATGAGACCAAGCTCAGGAGGAATGACACTTTTCATAAGTGTTTACAAGATCCAAGAAACAGACTCACAGGAAGGACAAAGGTAGAAGCCTTTGAATCCTTCGAAAATATTCTAAGTCTAAAGAAAGCGTAAGCTAAGGGGGAAAGATGTGGATTGTCCGATCAACGTCCAAACAATGAGGAACAAGTGTAGAGGAGGAAGGATATCAGTCGTTCAGTCCGAGTGAAAGAGAATCATAGCTGTCCAATCAAGGTAAAGTTTAGTAGCATTAAATCTTTGAAGGCACACAGGAGGAACAAGGTCAAGAAATTTCAAAATCATCGGGACCGTCTGTCGTCAAGGAGGACACGTGCTGAGGGATCGATGTTTCACTGACTTGTGACTCAAAGGAGTCAAAGGTTGAGTCATTAGAACTCGTAAAACGTGAAATCATGACTTGATCTGAGCTATTGATCAAAGGAGAGATCTGGATCGTTGATTTTCTAGGGTGAAATATCAACATTTCGGGGATCAGAGGATCAGAGGTGACAAGTCTTTCGACTTCGTGAAATGTGAAGTCCCAAAGTCATTGTGACCATTGGATTGAAGGAGAGACCTAGATTGTTGATCTAGTTCCATCATTATTTTAGCTATCGGGAGAATGAAGGCATGGAGACTCCAAAGTCGTGAAGCGCGAAACACCGTTTTGATTGCAACTGTTGACCAAGGGAAGATCTAAGTCATATATCTTGGGTCATCGCAATTTCGGCTATCGGTATAATAGAGTAAAAGAGACACCAAAGACGTGAAATGTGAAACACCGATTTGATCATAGCTGTCGATTAAGGAAAGATCTGGACCGTAGATCAAGGGTCATCACGATTTCGACTATCGGGTGAACGGAGGTAGCATCGCTCCCAGGGTCGCAAAACACAAAATCATGACGTGCCTTCCACTCGAGCACGTGGTCACCACTAGTAGTCACTAGGGAGAAAGAGATTAGTAGAGGGGCGCTAGCACCCATTTGGCGTTGAGGTTCGAACAACGCTTGGGAGAGAAGCCACGGGTCTCAGACGACCTGGGAATTTGGAGGAAAAACCTGTGTAAGTGGGTTTGGGGTCTAGAAGAGACCCAAAGAGTCAATAAAAATTAGTATATTGATCGATCCAAGACCAGGAGGTCGCGAAAACCTTAGGAGGGAAGGGGGTCTACATCAAGTGGTATCATAACAGATTTTCGTCTATAGATTTCAGGCGAAGGAGGAAAAGGACTCGAATTTGTACTCTCTGTGTGACAGATAGTCAACATAATGCCACCAAGGAGATGAGTGGAACCACCTTTGGCCAATCGATTTGTAGAAAGGGAGATGCGAGAACTTCATGCAATATTATAGGTGACGGATGCAGCACAGAGATGAGCACCTAATGCTGGAGATGTTAGAGATGCAGAGAGCGAAGAAGAAGTGGGTGAGAATGTCGTCAGAGAATCTGTAGGAGAGGATGTTGCTGAAGAACACTTGCTGAAAGAAGTTGCCAGATTGGGAGTCAGATCCAAAATGGAGGTCCCAATGTATGAAGGCAATTTAGATGCTGAAGAGCTATTGGATTGGATAAGATCCATGGACAAATATTTTGACTATGAAGACATTGATGAGGAAATAAGGGTGATACATGCTGTCACTAGACTAAAGGGACATGTGACACTATGGTGGGATGAAATACAGGCCGAAGGAGAAGCAAAGGAAAGCATAAAATAAAGAGTTGGGATAGAATGGTAGCCAAGTTGAAGGCTAAGTTCATTCCCAAGGATTATCAGATCAATTTTTTCAGGAAGATGCAGAACCTAAGACTGAAGGGGATGATAGTTAAGGAGTACATGGAGGATTTCTATAGGCTGAACATCAGAACTGGACAAAGAGAGATAGATGAAGAAAAAGTTGCTAGATATATGAATGGCCTGAGATATGAAATCCAGGATGAGTTTATGATGATGCTGGTAAGGACAGTGGAGGATGCTTATCAGTTTGCGCTGAAGGCAGAGGAGAAGTTGTCCAGAAAACAAAGCCAGCAAGGGAGAGGTAAAAGATCGGTCCCAAGAAACAGAAAGGGATTTACCCATGACAGAGAACATAAGTCTAAGGATGAGACTGAGAAACCACACAGTCACTTGGAAAGAGGAGGAAGTTCTCGAGAAAGACAGGGTGGTGGAAGAAATTCTTCCAGAGGAAGAGGAAGAAGAGGAGGAGGAGACATAAGATGTTATGCCTATGGAAAGACAGGGAACATGTCTTGGGACTGTTCTGAGAAAAAGAAATAAGGAGGAGGTGAAGCTCACATTTCAGAATCAAAGATAAGATATGTTGAAGCAGAAGGAGAAGAGGATGGAAGATCCCTGATGTTGAGGAAAGTTCTATTAAAACCAGAGGCAAAAGTTGAAAGGCAAGTGCAGAGGAATATTCTCTTCAGAACAACTTGCAAGACTAAAGGTAGAGTATGCAAGGTGATAATTAACAATGGGAGCACTAACAACTTAGTATCCATGGAGATGGTGGAGAAATTGGAGCTGGAGACAACTTCACACCCGAAGCCATACAAAGTCTCATGGTTATAGAAAGGACACCAAGTAATGGTTACTAAACAATGATTGGTTGAATTTAAGATAGGAGGATATAGAGATGAAATTCTATGTGATGTAATTCCCATGGATGTATGCCATATTTTGTTGGAAATACCATGGAAATTTGATAGGAATGTCATTCACGATGGGTGGAAAAATACATACACATTAGAGAAGAATGGTAGGACACACATGATGCTAACAAAAGAGGAGAAGAAGGTGAAAGAGGAGGCCAACACAAGCATACTTCTCATGAGTGTGAAGTAACTCTTGAAGGAAGTCAAGGAAGAACAAGAGATGCAGTTTGTTGTGGTAAGGAAGCCTATCCTTACAAGTACTTCAATGGAGGATTTACCTGAAGAAGTTCAGGAATTGTTGGATAATTTTGCTGACATAGTGGTGGATGAGTTGCCTAACTCATTACCACCCATCAGAAGTATCAGTCACCATATTGACTTGATATCATGAGCAATTTTTCCAAACAAAGAAACATATAGATTAACACCTCAAGAGAATGAGGAAGTGAAAAACCAAGTCAAGGAACTGTTAGACAAGGGTTTGGTCAGAGAAAGTTTGAGTCCATGCGCAACACCAACTGTGTTAAGTCCAAAGAAGGATGGAGGATGGAGAATGTGTACAAAGTCAAGAGTCATTAACAAGATCACCATCAGGTATAGATTTCCTTTACCAAGAATGGATGATTTAATGGACTATTTAAGTGGAGAAAATTTCTTTTCTAAAATAGATTTGAAAAGTGGATATCACCAGATCAGAATGAGAGAAGGTGATGAGTGGAAAACAACCTTTAAGAAAAATGAAGGTTTTTTTGAGTGGCGTGTTATTCCATTTGGCTTAACAAATGCCCCAAGTACTTTTATGAGGCTAATGAATGAAATATTGAAAGATTTCATTGGAAAATTTGTGGTTGTATATCTGGATGATATACTGATATTTAGTAGGACTAAATAAGAACACTTGAGACACTTGACATTAATGATGAGGAGGCTATAGCGGGAGAAGCTATTGATAAATCTGAAGAAGTCCTCTTTTATGAAGATATAACTCATTTACTTGGGTTTTGTGATATCTTCAAATGAACTGAAGATGGATCTAGAGAAGGTGAAAGCAATTAAAGAATGGTCGTCACCAAGGAGTATGTTTGAGGTGAGGAGCTTCCATGGACTAGCGAGTTTCTATAGGAATTTCATCAGAGAATATAGTGGAGTTTGTGCACCAATGATGGATACAGCGAAGAAGAAGCACAAGTCTTTTAAATGGACAAAGGAGGCCGAAAGGAGATTCAATATACCGAAGAAGAAAATAACAAAACGAGCAATTCTGGTCCTGCCAAATTTTGAAAAGACATTTCAGGTGAGATGTGATGCAAGTGGAGTTTCAATTGGAGCAGTTTTGAACCAGGATAATAGACCTGTTGCCTATTTCAGTGAGAATATGAATGAAACCAAGAGAAAATACTCCACATATGACAAGGAGTTTTATACCATAATTCAAGCCTTGAAGAAGTGGAGACATTACCTTGTCCCACAAGAATTTGTCTTGTATAGTGATAATCAGGCTTTACAATTCATAGCCAGACAAGAAAAATTGAATCAGAGGAATGAAAAATGGGTTTAGTTTATGCAAAATTTTACTTTTTTCATAAAACATATCGTTGGGAATGCTAACAAGGTTGATGATGCATTACACAAGAGATATTTGATTCTGCAGGAATTTCAGGTGAAGACCTTGGGGTTTGAACACCTTAAGGATATGTATTGTGATGATATAGATTTCAAGGAAGAATACGAAGCATGTGCAAATCCTGTGCTGAGAGATAGAAGCCAATGGACATAGTACATGATTCAAGAGGGATTGTTGTTCAAAGGAAATTAGTTGTGCATACCAAAATGCTCAATGAGGGATAACCTTTTGAAAGAAAAGCATAGTGGAGGATTGGTTGGATATTTTGGCCATGATAAACATTTGCACAGTTGATAAGTTCATACTATTGGCCAGGTATGAGAATGAAAGTGATAAATTTTGTGAACAGATGTAGAATCTGCCAACATGCAAAATGGAAGAGACAAAACACTGGATTGTATCAACCATTGCCAATACCAGAGAGGCCTTGGGATGCAATAAGCATGGATTTTGTGTTGGGACTACCAAGAACACAAAGAGGATTTGATTCCATATTTGTGGTGGTGTATAGATTTTCAAATATGGCACATTTTATCCCATGCCAGAAGACCAATGATGCAACACATGTTGCAAATCTGTTTTTCAAGGAAGTTGTAAGACTTCACGGCCTACCCAGAAGCATTGTCTCGGATAGAGACACAAAATTTGTTGGTCACTTTTGGAGAACACTATGGAAAAAGTTGGGGACAAATTTGTCCTTCAACTCAACTTATCATCCTCAGACAGATGGATAGACTGAGGCGGTGAGCAAAAGTTTGGGAAACTTATTGAGGAGTCTGGTCATTGAGCACCATAGTCAGTGGGATCAGATTCCACCGCAAGCAGAATTTGCATACAATGACTCACCAAACAAGAGCACTGGAAAGAGCCCATTCCAAATATTGTATGGAATGCAACCCAGGGGAGAATATGAGTTGAGAGACTTGGAACAGAGTGAGATCAGGAGCGCTGGAGCATAAGATTTTGCTGCAGAAATGCAAAGGCTCCATAGCCAGATTAGAGGACAGTTGCAGAGTTCTAGCTAGGGGTACAAGCACAAATATGATCAACATCATAGAGAAATTCAATTTGAATTAGGAGATCAGGTTCTGGCACATCTCAAAAAATAAAGGTTCCCTAGGGGAACATATAACAAGTTAAAGATAAAGAATATAGGACCATGCAAGATCTTGAGGAAGTTTGATGTAAACACATATGAGATTGAACTGCTAGATGGTGTGGTCATATCGCCCATATTCGATGTTTCAGACCTATATCCTTACAGGAAAGATGACACATAGGGGTCAGAAGATCAAGAGAAAATCCAATGGGAGAATTAAATGCCTATAGAGGAGAATCCACAGATGGAGAAGATCGTTGATCAGAGGATTGGAAAGAAGACCAGAAGAAAGACCTATTTTGAATATCTGGTCAAGTGGAAGGGACACCTAATAGAAGATGCCAGTTGGGAAAATGAAGCTGCTATAGAGAAGCATGGAGGGTCAGTGCAGGAGCTTATGGATAGGAGTCCATGAATGTTTTTCAAGGGGAGTATGATGCAGGAGCATCGTTGGAAATCGCATGGAGAAAGACCTATCAATGTCAAGGAATCTGTACGAAATCTCAACGTTGGCATTCAAAATAGGTATTTTGAAGTTCACCTTAACTAAGCACCATAATTAATCTTTGGGGCATGCTTGAAATCATGCCGAGAAAATTTGGAGGCACGCTTGGATGATTACGAGCGAAATGGGAGACTCCACTATGGATCTGGAATGCGACTAGTCTAGATAGTCGTTAGGTTAAGTTATAGAGTAGACAAGTAGCCAGAAAAAAAATCCTAAGAACCCTCTGTGATAAATAGAGTTTTTGTATGTCCGAATGAGGCTAGTCTCTAGTTGGCTGGAATAGAGCTGTTGGGAGAAGAAAATAAGATAGAAGTTAGGAGAATATTTCAGTAGTTTTTTTTGTTCATTTACAGTTGTAACCATTTTCACTTATGAATATAACATAGGAAAATTGACCCTATGCATGGTGTGGACATTGCTTGCAATTCTCTGTTATTGTGTTTTCATGAATGAATGAATTTCATTATGAGTGGATGGAACTGTGAATGTTAGGATAAGTTTCAATTGTTTCTCTTCTGCGGAAGTAGTGCAATGTGTGCACACAGAACGCATGGAGTGCATTGACGGAATCTATTTTGGTTCCAAAGCTCAGAAGAGATAACACAAAACTTTCCCTTTGCAAGGAGTGCAAAGAGACTGGTGCAAGGAGTGCACAGATACGATATTCGACTAAGCATCAAAGGAACTTTGTAAGAAGTCGAAGAACCAGAAAGGGAGAACGCCATGAGGGCGAGAGGAATTTCTCTTTGATAAATCCTTAGAATATGAGTTATCGAAATCCCTGAAATGCAAAGAGTGCATGGGGAAATCCAAGTCTTCACGAGACCAAGGTCATGAGGAATAACACTTTTCATAAGTGTTGATGAGATCCAAGAAACAAACTCGCAGGAAGGACAAAGGTCGAAGCCTTTGAATCCTTCAAAAATCTTCTAAGTATGAAGAAAGCGTAAGCTAAGGGGGAAATATTTGGATCGTCTAATCAGCATCCAGACAACGAGGATAAAGTGCATAGGAGGAAGGATCTCAGTCATTCAGTCAGAGCACAAGAGAATCATAGTCGTCCAATCAAGGTAAAGTGCACTAGCATTAAATATTTGAAGACACATAGGAGGAACAAGGTCACAAAATTATGAAATCATCAGGACCGTCCATCGTCAAGGAGGACACGTGGCGAGAGATCAATGTTTCATTGACTCATGACTCGAAGGAGTCAAAGGTTGATTCATGAGAACTCTTGAAATGCGAAATCACAACTTGATCTGAGCCATTGATCAAAGGAGAGATATGGACCATTGATTTTCCAGGGTGAAATATCGACATTTTGGGGATCGAAGGATGGGAGGTGACAAGTCTTTCGACTTTGCGAAACACGAAGTCCCGAAGTCATTGCGACCATCAGATCGAAGGAGAGATCTGGACCATTGATCCAGTGCCATCATGATTTTGGCTATTAGGAGAACGGAGGCAAGGAGACTCCAAATTCACGAAGCGTGAAACGTCGATTTGATCACAACCGTTGACCAAGGGAAGATCTGAGCCGTAGATCTTGGGTCATCGTGATTTCAGCTATTGGGAGAACATAGGCAAGGAGATGCCAAAGACGCGAAATGAAAAACATTGATTTGATCGTAGCCGTTGATTAAGGAAATATCTGGACCGTAGATCAAGGGTCATCGTGATTTCGGAAATCAGGTGAATGAAGGTAGAAACGCTCCTAGGGTCGTAAAACATGAAATCGCGACATGCCTTTCACTCGAGGGCATTTTCACTACCAGTGGTCAAAAGGGAGAAATGGATTAGCAGAGGGGAGCTAGCGCCTGTTTGGCGTTGAGGTTCGAACAATGCTTGGGAGGTAAGCCGCGGGTCTCAGACGACCTGTGCATATGGAGGAAGGACCTGTGTAAGTGGGTTTGGGGTCTAGCAGAGACCAAGAGAGTCAATCAGACTCAGTATATTGATCGATCCAAGACTGGGAGGTTGCACAACCCTTAGGATGGAAGGGGGTCTACATCAATAAGTTTACATAGATGGTAGGCACAATGAGTAACAATACAACTCTAAGACTTCCTTCATTCCATGAAACAAAGAGGGGTGATGGATAACAACACTGATTCACATGTGAAGGAATTTGTTTTGTGAACAAGATAATGAATGAAGTAAAAAATATTACAAAATTAGAGACTGCCTTCAAATATTGATCCCTTGAGTGGTATATGAAATATAAGGGAATAATACCAGTAGTAAAGTCCAAGAAATCAAACAAGGTCAAATATTATTTGATGAAATATTTTTAAACCTGAATTTAGTCAATAAGCATTGCATAATTGAATGAAATTAAACAAAATATTGGGAAGATTGAATCTCTAGATTATGGACATTCAACATAAGGAATGTTCACTGTATGACTAATTCCCCATATCAGAATTCCCTTCACCCAATAGGGAATAAACCCTTAAGCAAAAGCTCTGGAAATCACGATGTGACTAGAGAATTTCTAGAGCCTTCCTTTGAATTGGAACAAGTACAAAACTGGTTGGGAACATTGTCTAATTAGATATAAGATATGTCGAAAGGAAAATCTATCAAAAAAATATTTAGTGTATATTTTGCAAGATACAAGGTCACTTATAAGAAAATATACCAATTGATATATTGTGTAAGATATATGAGTTGATTTAAAAATGAATTATATCAATACCAACAATTCAATCTTAGGTTGGGATTGGTCACTAAAGGTGCACCAAAAGGTATGACTTATAACTCCAACGTGTATCCATATACACCCATTGTAAATCATCATATAAAACCCATATCAGTATCTATATTAATAAATAATTATTTATGTTATATGGATCATGTAAGCTTCTCTCTTCATAGATATTTTCATGAAGGAAAGGCTCACTTCAAATAGTATCTAAGTAATTTGTTCAATTGATCTATGGTTATTTTATTTTTTCCATGAAAATAAAGATTATGGATTATCCCAAAAATATTTCATAGAAAATTTGAAAAAAAAGGTTAGTGCACTATACAGAGAACATATTTATTACAATGTTGTAATTTCATATTCTACCCATAAGATATTCAAAACAGTAATGCACTTCACTTCTTAGGAACATGTTATTTTCATAGAACAAACAAAGACAAACTAGACAAACATAATTTATACATTATCATTCTATATATATATACACCTATACGAAAAAATTTAGGGACACCACGCTTCACCACGCCATACAGAAAAGTTAGTACTAAAACAAGTTCTGCGTGACAATGTAGTCCCTGTTGGGTTGAATTGGGATAGGAAAAAGTAGTGGAGGTAGATGGAAACTGTAGCGGAGATGTGGCAAGCAGCATGAATCATAGGTGGTATCCATGGAGTAAATGACACGTGGCCTCTAGAGCCCCATTTATTTTTTGAAAGTATATAATCTATTTTTCTATGTTGAAAATTTCTGTCTATTTTGCGTGTATATGTGGAAGCACAAAAACAAGTTATATTCAAATTAAGAAAATACAATTTCTGCATAGTGGAAGATAAAAATTTATGACGACATAAATATAAAAGGAGATAAAAAACAATTTAATTTGAAATATATCAAAAAGTTACACATTCCTGGAAATTTAAATGCATTTTCCATATAGATTGGCAGAAGATAAAAATGTATGAGGACATAAATATAAAAGGAGATAAAAAACAGTTTTATTTGAAATATATCAAAAAATAATATTGTCTATTACATATTCCTGGAAATTTCAATGTGTTTTTCATATAGATTGGGATTGGGGCTCCCACATACTATAAGATAAATATGTACAAGAAATAGGACTGTAGAAAGAAGAAGTGGGCGACGATAGAGTGTAATACCTGAAAAGAATAAATTGAAAGGTATCAGTCTTTGTCTAGACATTTCTATTTTAAAAAGTAGAATAACTGGGTTGATAAACAAAGTAATATATGATCAGTACACTTACAGTGATGGTACATATGACCCCTTTTGCTATTTTATTGATGATTCCTTTACATTGATGTCGTCAACAACTGCTGGAATCGTGGCAACTGCATGTTGCCTTTCGTCGGCGACCTGCTTCAATTCCATTTCAAGGCATTCTTCAATGTAGCTTCTCATTGGGGTGACATTGATATCATTTCGGATTTTTGTGTTGAAAAGTTCCTTTTCTAATTCCCTGAAGTCGATAGAAAGATTACGCAGAGCCTGATCAATTTCGTCATTCTGTAGTGAATAGTCGACTAGCTAGTTTTTGACGTCATCTTGACCATATTCAAGGATGCTGTAAAAATTTTCCAAAGACAATGCCTTAAAAATATCAACTTGTTTATCGAAGTCTTGCTTAGTTAAGGGAAAGGAGTTGATGATTAAGTTGGGGTCTTGGAATTCGTTGGTCCTTCCGACAAAGTTTATTCTGGACAGCTTTGTGAATAATTTTTCTTTCTTTGATATGGCTTGTTCACATGACTGAACAATGAGATGCATGTTCTTCACTTTTTCTTTCCAGCATGCATTTAATTGACCGATCTAGTTTTTGGATGGGAGATATTGTTGTCTTCTTCTTGTTTCTGTCATGTTGTTGATAATGGTGCCAAAAGGAAGGACCGTGTTTAAATAGAAATGTTCTTCATCTTTTAACCTCACCTGCAAATGTTTGAGAAAATTATGTTCCCTCGTTCCAAGGGAAGTCATGGTTTGTGATGTTTCCCATGCCTCAGTAATCAGTTCCATTATTTTCTTGATATTATTCTCCACATATCCTCTACATGATGCGATGAGGATGGAGGATCCTTTTAACTTGGCTGCAGGGGTGGCAGGCATGGCTATTGCCCAAGGATTGGCAAGGTATGACATAGGAATCAAGGCCTCTTCCGATTCCTTGACACGAACCTTTAGTAGTCGGGCATTCTTGGCCTCAATGCCTCCAATGGAATCATAAAGTGCATCTGCAATCACTATGTGAAGTTGATATATTTGGTACGGTTGCATCTTCACAAGGTTAACCTCTGAACAATATTTTCCTTTCTTATTTTTTACATATTTATTTTTTAAAAGTCAATTTTTTGGACTGGCTGTAAAAAACAATGCTTTGGAACATGAAGGATTCATCTTCGTCAAAATTTTCGGTATCATATATGTCCATTGGACGACTATGCTAGATCACATCTCCGAGCTAATCAAGGTAGTAGAATACGCTATCCAGATCAGGCTCAAGTTCCATGTTCTCACTTTGAATTTCGATCTCTTCCGCCTGTCCCACAATTTTTTTCTCTTCTTGTCTACTAGAAGTTTGTGAGAACTATCAATTTTAGGGTGAAGAGGGTCATTATGTCCTCCGTTTGAAGAACTCTGAGTTTCTTTGTTGCTGTGGTGGGTCGTTGGAGCGATGTTCCGGGATGTCGTACTTTTGGGAGTGTTATTTGCCGATTGAACACTCTTCTCACCGGGGCCTTTTCCCTGTTGCTTGTACAATTCAATGGTGCTTTGCAGTGTGTCTAGGTCACCGACATCAGAAGCAGGAGTGTTGTCACCAGTGTCTCTGTTTTCGGTCAGGTGTTTTTTGAAAAAAGAATTTTCGAAGCCAAGTGTTTGTAAATGTTTTATTTTATTTTTATTGGGGTCGAACCCTCTTTGGATTTCAACATATATTAGGTTCAAGTTACTAGAATGGGCTGTGAATTCGAGAATTTTGTCGATGTTCCTCAACACAAAGTCCCTGAATTTCCAAGGCAGAGGAATGAACTATTTTTTTCTCTTCTCTTGGAATAGATGCAAACAGTAGTTGTATTGCCTTGCTACCTCCGTAACAAACATTCTGTTCATAATGTGACATGGAAGGAGAGAAGGTTTTTCCCTGGAGCCAAAAATCCTTATCACAGTGTAATTATCCAAATGTTCAAGTGCCCCCTTCTTGTCCAAAAAAATGGTTTCCTATTCAGATATGCGGGGAGCATATTCTCCTAACAAAAAAACTTTGAAAACAAACACAAAGACATTAAAAACCTCATAAAAATAGTGGGAGGCCTTGTGCTTCCACAAGGCCTGTTACAAGAACGTTACTGGGTCGAATTCCTAGTTGACCTTCTTGGACAGACACAGTTTTGGAAATTGGCAACAATGTGCTATCACAAAAACTAAGTAGGATGACATATAAAATTTCTTCTCCTTTTTGAAGCTTGACAATTGGGAACAAATTTCATGGGAAATTAGATTTCCCCAATAAAAAATGGCTTGTTCCTTGACTGTGAAATAAAAAATATAAAGAGCCATCCAGAAAATAGTTGTTGTGGACTCATGTCCCGTTATTCTTGTAAACAACTAGGAAATTTCCCAGAATGGATTTATAAATGAAATAACTTGCAAGATTGTGATATCTTCAGGAACTACCATCGGGTCTTCCAAGAAATTGGGCAAGATGTCCAACCCGTTATTATGATTTGTTAGGAAATTCTTGGAATCTTCTCCTTTGAACGTCAGTGTTGGCTCCAACAATCGTAACATCTGGTGAAAGACCAGAGGTGACAAAGAAATAGAAGAGCAGTCACGCAGTGGAATAATTCTTTTGTTTGAAATAAATTTATCAGTGCACCAAGAGACCAGCTCCTTACAGTCAAAAACTTCAGGGACACAGCCTGCACGAGCAATCCCAGAGGTCCAAATTACTTTGTTCTGGGTGGCAGGGGATGAGTAATAAGAATATGTCCTGGACCACTGGAAGTTCCGGTCCTTGCACCCGAAGATGTTCATTGTATCTCCATAGAATTGTTGTTGAGATGATGCCATATGTTTATGAGAACGTTTGTTTTCTCCAGACGATGGTTGAAATGAATAGTTGGAGGCGATAATATAACTCTCCACAAATGTTGGTTTAATGCTTCTGAATGGGAATGCTCCTCGATCCTTTCAATGATTAATGAAAATCTGTATGGGTGCTGCATGATGAACTGTTAGAAGTAAAGCTTACTTATTTCATATTTAGAAGTGCGAAGGTGGCGGGTATGACGAAGAGAAATTAAGGATTGGAGGTTTCGTGAACATGCCAAGTCAATGACGTTCGAACAACATTTCATGATTTTGAAATCAACACTCGGAAGGGATAATATAACCCTCTGTGAATCTTGTTTTAATGTGTATTAATAGGAGATCTCCTTGAGCCTTTCACCCATCAATGACAATCTATAAAGTTCCTGCACGATGAGATGTTAGAATTAAATGTCACTAATTGCATATTTAGAAACAAGATACACACACACACACACATATATATATATAAACATTTTTTTATTATAGACAAGTGCGAAGGACACAGAGACGGGGAAGAGAAAGGAACGAATGGAAAGGTCTAAAAAGAGGTCAGACGAGATTCAAAATAGGGTTATGAGGGATATTCAGGAGAGGTGAGTGTCCGACGGTCAAATTTTATGTATCAAAATTTTTGACTGCAAAACGTGTAAAACAGAAGAGAGCATGATGGGGCAGTTCAACGAGTGGTTTGTATATTTGAAGAATTATAGGAAAGTTTCTAAGTATGGAATAGGAAAACAGTCGATCAGACTCATTTTCAGAATCGAGGATTGAAGATTTCGTGAACGGACCAACCCGACGACGTGCAAATGACATTCCATGATGTTTGAAATTAATAGTCGGAAGGGATAATATAAACATCCATAAATTTTGGTTTTATGTGTATTAATGGGAGATATCCTGAAATCCTGGTTTAGCATTAACGCTTTCTAATTGCATACTTAGAAATAAGATCTTATAAATAATTTCTAATTGCTAATTGCAAAGGGCGTGGGCATAGGAAACAACGATTATGAATTGGATATTTCTTGAACCCGTCAACCCGACGATCTGCAAAATAAATTTGAAGAAATGGAGAAGTATGGAAAGCAGACGTACGTGCTTCAAAATGGGGTGACAATAGTTCCACATGAGATGTGAGGAACCGACGGTCAAATTGTATGTCTTAGAATTTTTCAATGAAAAATGTGTACCATGGAAGAGGGCATGATAGGTATACTGTAATACGAAAGATGGTATAATGTCATTTCAGATGTAAACTTGTATATCGTGGAAGTTAGGGTACTGTTTACAGGTCATGGAACAATAGAAGTGAAATATAGAGCCTGCCTACCCGGGAATCCACGGTCGGAGAAGTGATTGGGTATGGAATGGGGAATCGGTTGGTCGGTGTCACGATATAAAAGCACGAGTGAAAATGTGAACCCGCAATTCATCCTACCCGCGCAACTAGACATTTTCGGAAAAAGGAATAAGTGACGAGAAAGATAAAGTACAGGGAAAAGAGAAACAAATATTTGGTTAAGTATAGAAGATGAAGAAGAAGGGATAATATATTCACATCTGTAATAGATATCCCATTTCTTGGCAAGATCTTTTCTGCATGTTTCTGGAGAATTTATATACTTATTGCATATACTTGGAAATAAATGTGAAGGTGTCGGGCACAAAAAACAACGACTAGGAATTGGAAATTGTCTGAACCCGACAACCCGACGATCCATGAAAGAGATTGCAAGAAATGGTCGTGGAAAGTAGTCAGACGGGTTTGAAATAGGCTGACAAGGGTTCTCAAGGAAACATGAGGCCCCAACGATCAAATTGTATTGATAAAAAATTTTGAGTGCATAATGTGTAACACAGAAGAGGGGATGATGTAAGAATCCAGAAGACGAGCTTCAAGATAGGCTAGAAAGGGTTCCCGAGGAGACATGAGGACCCGATGGTCAAATTGTATTGATCGAAACTTTTGAGTGCATGTTGTGTAAAATGAAAGAGGGTTTGATGTAGGAGTCGTGAACCCACAAGTCCGCCAACCGCACAACTAGACATTTTCAAAAAAATGACTAAGTGACGAGAAAGATAAAGTACAAGGAAAAGAGAAACGAGAATTTGGTTAAGTATAGAAGACAAAAAAGAAGGGCTAATATATTCGCATCTGTAATAGATATTCCATTTTCTGGAAAGATTTTTTTTGCATGTTTCTAGAGAAGTTATATACTTATTGCATATACTTGGAAAGAAGTGAGAAGGTTTTGGGCACATAAAACAACGACTAGGAATTGGAAATTGCCTGAACTCACCAAGCCGACGATCCGTGAAAGAGATTGCAAGAAATGGTTGTGGAAAGTGGTCGGATGGGCATCAAAATAGGTTGACAAGGGTCCTAGAGGAGACATGAGGGCCTGATGGCCAAATTATATTGATCAGAACTTTTGAGTGCATAATGTGTAACACGGAAGAGGGATGATGTAGGACTCCGAAAGTCAATTTGTACATCTTGGAAGCGGGGGGGTTGTTTGCAGGTCAAAGAACATTGTAAGTGCAGTCCGCATGTACGTGAATCCGCAATTGAAAAAATTTGGGTAAGTATGGAATTGGAGGCGTGAAAGAGATTCCAAGAAATGGTGAAATATAGAAAGCATACATAGGGGATTCAAAATGGGGTGACAATAGTTCCCCAAGAGACATGAGGACCCAAAGGTCAAATTACAGGTCTCAGAACTTTCGTGTGAAAACAACATATCATGGAAGAGGGTATGATGTGGGAGTGTGGCAACAAATTTGTATATTGCGGAGGTTCGGGTGTTGTTTGAAGGCCACATAATAATGGAATTGCAATATAGAGCCCGCTTGCCTGGGAATTCATGGTCTGAAAAGTGCCTAGGCATTGTATGGCTAGTGGTTGGTCAGAGTCGGATTTTCAGAAAAACAACTAAGTAAAGAGAAAGAGAGAGTAGAGGAGAAAAAAAAATGACAATTTGGTCAAGTATAGAAGAGGGAAAAGAAGGTCCAATATATTCAAATATGTAATAGATATTCCATTTCCTGGCAAGATCTTTTCTGTATGTTGTTGGAGAAGTTGTATACATATTGCATATACTTGGAAAGAAATCTAAAGGTAGCGGGCACAGGAAACAACAACCAGAAAATTGAAATTTTCTGAAACTGTGAACTCGACGATCCGCCAAAGAGATGTCAAGAAATGGTCAAGTGTGGAAAGCATTCAAACGGGATTCAAAATAGGGTGACAGGTTCCTGAGGAGCCGTAAAGCCCCTTAGAAATTGGACCAAGTTCTTTGGGCCAAAACATTGAACATATCTTCCATAAACACAGGCAGGTGATCTGCAACATGCATGAGCCATCGAGATGCTCTTCAACATGCATACAAAACTGATTACCATGATTTTTTTTAGGAAATCCTTGCAAACATCTCCTCAATGGATCGTCCTGTGGTAAAATTGATAGTTCTCAGAAGCTTCCCATGAGGAAGAAGATGAAAAATGTTGCAGGGCAAGCATGATAGCCCTTAACTGAAATTTAGGACACACCAAGAAACTGCCTCCCCACAGTCGAAAAATTTAGGGACACAGGTTGCATGTGCAATTCTAGAGGCCCAAATTAGTCCATTCTGGGTGGAAGGAGATGACTAGTAGGAATATGCCTTGCACCAGTGGGAGTTCTGGTCCTCATTCCCTAAGATGTTTATTTTATATCTAGAGAACAGGACAATGGTCACATAATTGAATAGTTTTTTGGCTTGAAATATATCTATGGGGGCATTAACAGATCATTTCCTTACAGTGAAAGAGTTCTACCCAGAACAGACTAATTTTGACCTTTGGAATTCCAACTTTTGAGCTGCAAAGAGGCTATTGCGTTCAACGTCAGTTTCTTTTTAGAAACTCCTTCTTTTGGTGTTGTCAAGAACACCATCACCGAGACGGGAAGTACTATCCATTATGGTTGATTTCAATTTGGGCGCAGAAGTGGGAACAATCTCTGCATTTCCATCATCCATTGTCGTATAATCATCCATAAGATCATCTTCTTCTGGCTTAGAATCCACTGCATCAACCTCTATGCCATCCATCAATGCAACTCGACAGATTGTCTGAGTAGGTAGGGTTGCCTTGGAATTTTTTGGCTTGAAATATATCTCTCGATGCACCAATAGACCATATCATTTTTTTCTCCTAGGCGGAGGGAGATGAGTAGTAAGAATATGCCCTAGAATACTCGAACCTTTGGCCATCATGCCCAAAGGTGTTTACTATATCTGGACAGAACTGCTGCCATAAGTTAACGATAATTTTTGTTTTCTCCAGATGATGTTTGAAATGAAAATTGGGGAGGGATAATATTGGTTTAATGCATATCAATGGAAGATCTCCTCGAGCATTTCACTGATTAATGACAATATTCAAGGTTCGTGCATAATGAGTTGTTACCATTAAATCTTACTAATTGCATATTTAGAAAAAAGTGTGAAGGTGGCGGTGATGATGAAGAGTGATTAAGAATTAGAGATTTCTTAAAGGTGCCAACCGACCGACACACGAAAGAGATTGCATCATGTTTGAAATGAATACTTGGAAAGGATAACACTCTTCTCCGTAAATCTTGTTTTAATTCGTATTAATGACAAATATTCTCCGACCTTCCGGACATTAATGACAATCTTAATGGTTCCTGCATGATGAACTACTAGCATTAAATATTAATAATTTCATATATAGAAAGAAGTATGAAGGTAGCAGGGATGGCGAAGTGCGACTAAGCATTGTACATTTTGTCCACCTGCCAAATCGCGAAACAGATTCCAAGAAATGACCAAGTATGGAAAGCGGTCAGGCGGGTTACAGAAAAAAGGGGTCACAAGATATACCCAGGATATGTGAGGGGCTGATGGTCAAATTGTATGTCACAATGACAGATTTCAGCCATCAATTTGTATATCGCATAATTTCAGGTGTTGTTTGTACGTAGGGGAACAATGGAAGCACAATGTTGAGCAAGCAATTTGTATATTGCAGAACTTCAGGTGTTGTATATAAAAGTATGAGACATTCTGAAAAAGGACACATTCAGAAAAAGGACCAAGTAAACAGAAAGCGAAATCAAATGAGATGAAGGGGAATTTGTTTGATAATTTGTAGATCATGGAAGTCCAGGTGTTGTTTGCAAGCGACGGAACAATGGAAACACAATGTTGAACCCGCATATCCAGGAACCCGCGATTCAAAAATTTTGTTCAATATGAAAAGGGGAAGCGGTCGGTCGGGCTAGTGATATAAAAGTAACAATGGAAATCTAAAGACGTGAATCCACCAACTCCTGCACCTAGACATTTTCTGAAAAACGAGTAAGTAACCAGAAAGGGAAAGTAGAGGGCATAAAGAAAGGGGGTGGCAATTTTCAGAAGCGGGAATTGGTGTAATAAACCCCCATTGATGGTATTAACAGTAACTATGAAGTGCATTAAACATGTTAACAGGTTATTCAATCAAGGAATAGATACAACGACCGATGTTTATAGTTTCCAAGATCTGTTTGTATAAGAGAAGCGTAAAAAAGTTACAAGAGAATCAATTTTGGGATGTTTAAGTAAAGTTTTTGTACTGTTGGCTTCACCAAAAGTATAACAACGATGAATTTGAATTTTAATGTCCTCTCGTTCATATGATAGTTCCATTAGACTCTGCATAGTATATATTATGTTATTTCAAATTATTCTAGGGAGTTAATTTTGCTAAGTTCATCGATCAAGGAAAAGTGCTAAAAATGGGATAAAGGGGAATTTGTTTGCTAATTTGTAGATTTTGGAAGTCCGGGTGTTGTTTTCAGGCGGAGGAACAATGGAAATGCAATGTTGAACCCACCTATCCGGTAACCCGCCTATTCGGGAACCCGCGATCCAAAAATTTTGGTCAATATGAAACGTGGAAGTGGTCAGTCGGGTTGGTGATATAAAATTAAGTAGAAATCTAAATATGTGAATCCGCCAACTCCCGCACCTAGACATTTTTTGAAAAAATGAGTAAGTAACCAGAAATGGAAAGTAGATGGAAAAAAACAAAGGGGATGGAAATTTTTGGAAGAAGGAATTGGTGTAAGAAATCCCCATTGATGGTCTTAACAGTAACTATCAAGTGCATTAAACATGTGAACATGTTCTTCAATCAAGGAATAGATACAGTGATCCATACTTATAGTTTCCAGGATCTTTTTGTATAAGAGAAGCGTCGAAAAGCTACAAGGAAATCAATTTTGGGATGTGTAAGTAAAGTTATTGTACTTTCAGCTTCACCGCGAGTATTAACAACAACGAATTTGAATTTTAGTGTCCTCTCATTGATATGATAGTTCCATTGGACTTCACATAGCATATATTCTTTTATTTCAAATTATTCCAGGAGATTAATTTTGCTAAGTTCATCGATCAAGGAAAAGTGCTAAAAACAAGATAAAGGGGAATTTGTTTTCTAATTTGTAGATCGTGGAAGTCTGAGAGTTGTTTGCAGGTGGCGGAACAATGGAAACACAATGTTGAACCTACCTATCCGGGAACCCACGATCCAAAAATTTTGTTCAATATGAAACTGGTAAGCAGTCAGTCGGGCTGGTGATATAAAATTAAGTGGAAATATGAAGACGTGAATCCGCCAACTTTCACACCTAGACATTTTCCGAAAAATGAGTAAGTAACCAGAAACAAAAAGCACAGGGCAAAAAGAAAGGGTAGGGCAATTTTCAGAATTGGGAATTGGTTTAAGAAAGCCCCATTGATGGTTTTAACAACAACTATGAAGTGCATTAAACATGTGAACAAGTTCTTCAATCAATGAATAGATACAACGAGCCATGCTTATAGTTTCCAGGATATCCTTGTATAAGAGAAGCCTTGAAAAGCTACAAGAAAATCAATTTTGGGATGTCTAAGTAAAGTTATTGTACTGTCAGATTCACCGCAACTATAACAATGAAAAATTTGAATTTTAATGGCCTCTTATTGATATGATAACTCCATTGGACTTCGCACAATATATATTCTTTTATTTCAAATTATTCCAGGAGATTAATTTTTCCAAGTTCATCAATCAAGGAAAAGTGCTAAAATGAGCCACATACTACATTTGCGTCACAGAGCTTATATTAAAGGGAAAATCATGTCCTCTATAGTCTTTAAGATCATATAAAAATTGCGAAGATCCTGAAAGTATTATTAATTTTCCAGAACGAAGCATACAACCAAGAACCAAGTAAACACCAAACAAGCCTCAAGCAAGATCCCACAAGGTTCCATAGAGCAACACACATCGACCTTTGCATCAAACAATTTGATATATAAAAAAAACATGTCGTGGAATTGGTTTTCTCTTACATCCGGTATATGTTCCCACGAGAAAATAATTGGGGCCATGGGATATGAACAAAAGTCTGCCAAACACAAGACAACACAAAACCAGCGAAGCTTCGCCATTGCATGCTATCTATAACCAGATCTCAAAATGGGGAACAAGAAAGTTGTCAACTACTATTTTACCATTAAGAAAGATCACTATGGACATTTTCTTCTAAGAGTTCCATGGTCTATCACTACCAGTTTTAACAATGTCAAATTTTCAATATTATTGGAAATTCCTGATGATTCTGCCCAGATGAGCAAGCTATTTCGACGGTTCAAAGGATGGGCCCAAGTTATTTACAGTTGGATACTTTTTATGGGGTTTTCTCTCATGCTTCCCATTTCTAGACTAAACAATATCATGCGCACACAATCTCTATAACGAGATCTGAAAATTTCAAGCTGATGTTTTAATCTATGCTGAGTCCCTTTTTTTTCAATTAGGGCATCGAGAAAATGCAGATACCATACCATAAATGTATAGTTGGAGACAATTTTTTATTTTATTCGGGCACCCAAAAAAAATGCATAAATCTTGTCATGTCTATATAGTTGGAAAAAAATTGTCCAAGTTGGGCACCCAAAAAATGTGCAGGCTCCTCCATCAAAGCCACAACCAGCTACCATTTTATTTATTTATTTGCACACCAAAACAAATATGCAAAATTCTTATTGGGAGATGCAAAACAAACATCAAAATAACAACATCAATTTCATTTGTAATTATATTCTCAAGTACTCGAGTCCAACAAACATTCATCTAGGTGTTGAAGAAATATTACAGAGACACATGATATATTTCCGTTTCCTGCCAAACCTTGATATATATATATATATATATATATATATATATATATATATATTTCATCCGATATGCAATATTGCATTGTCCTCATTTAAGGTAAACTTTCTATGTATCCGAAAGTCATGCAACATGTAGACACTGTTTGCCTTTTTCTAGTAGGTATGTTAATTTTTTCAAAATCACAACCCAGTTTCAGTCTCTTTGATTTTTCAGTCAAATTTAAATGCCAAACTCAGTTTCAACACTGTTTCAGCATATGTTACAGCCTGGTGTTTCAGCATATACTACAGCCCGGTGTTTCAGCATATACTCAGCCTGGTGTTTCAGCATATAAAAAACTTAACAGAAAATAAATTTTAGAACTGAAACATGAGGATTATGAACATCATTTTCAATGCAGAAATAAAATATCAGCAATATGCAAAACTCAGAAAATATAGACACAAAGAATTTCAGTCTAACTTCGACCCTGGAAAAACCCACAAGGGGAAAACCAGTGAGAGAGGGATTTGTATTATTTATGAGCTTCTGAGAAATTCTTTTACAACATATTCATCTTCAGATATTTACACAAACTTATCTGGACATTCTTGTAGCTTTGCTCCTCAATTTCTGAACCAGAAATTCGTACAACAGTACGAAAATTAATTTTGTACGGACTGTCACGAAATTCATGCCAAAACTCTGCTAAGATTCAATTTCAGTGCCACTCAATGTTATTCGGCAACCTTGGAATGCATGCCAATGCTCCCAGAAATTGCTGCTGCTGTCTCTTTTCTTCAGCTCGACCTCTCTCTTGCTCTCTCTTGTTCTCTCAACAAGAATGCTTCAGCTCCCTTGCTCTTGGCATCTCACCAAGAGTCTCTTGCTCTCTCAACAAGACTGCTGCTGCATCAACTTCTTCTTCTTACTCAAGAATGGGTGCGCCCACTTGCCTTAATCAACCTCATGAGGGAAGGTGAGGAGTTTTCTAATCTAACAGTTGAGATTAGATTAGATGGGTGGCTGAGATTTGGTGTCTCTTCACTCACCCTCACTTTAATCATAAAGTTATCTTTTAATTTGCATCTCACAAATTAATTTGACTAAGACCCATATTCGGCAATTTCTCCCCCTTAGGCACCTAGGGAAGAGAAACACTTCCCTGAAAAATACAAACTTGTCCATGTTCAATGCCTTGGTGAGTATGTCTGCAACCTGCTCCTCAGTAGATATGTATTGTAGCTCCACATATCCTCTTTGAACATAATCACGGATGAAGTGATATTGAATCTCGATATGTTTAGAACGGTCATGAAAAACTGGATTCTCCAAGAGTTTAATGCAACTCTGATTATCACAGTAAATCATGGTAGGCCTCAACTGCACACCGAACAATCCAATCAACATATTGCGAAGCCAAAGGGCCTCACAACTAGCCTAACTAGCTGCCATATACTCAGCCTCTGTCGAACTCAAAGCCACTGACTTCTACTTCCGACTGAACCAAGACACAACTGTTGATCCCAATCCAAAGCAACACCCTGAAGTGCTTTTCCTGTCACTGACACATCCTACCCAATCTGAGTCTATATATCCAACCAGACGAACTCCATCTCCTCTATGATAGTCCAGACCATAATCTATTGTACCACAAAGATATCTGAGCACATGTTTTACTACCACCCAGTGCACTCTCCTCGGCTCCACCATGAACTGACTGAGAGTGTTGACAGCAAAACAAATATCTGGCCTGGTATTGACCAAATACATCAATGACCCGATCAGCTGACGATACAAAGTGGAATCCACCAACTGTGACTCAGAAGCATGAAGCTTCTTCTAGTTGGTAATCATGGGAGTGGTCATGGGCCTGTTATCCCCCGTCTGAAATTTGCTCAGAATATCACACACATACTTCCCTTGTCCCAGGAAGATGTGTCCAGGCTCTTGCCAAACCTCCAATCCCAAAAAGTAATGCATCAATCCAATGTCTGTCATCTCGAACTCTGAAGAAAGGCTCTCCTTGCAGCTGCTGATGAGTCTCTCTGCCTCTGTAATGAAAAGGTCATCCACATATAGCAGAAGAATGAGAGGATCCTCTCCAACCACAATGAAGTATAGGTTGGGATCCGCCTCACTCTTCTCAAAACCCAACTGCTGCAAATAGGCATCTATCCTCGAATACCAAGCTCTGGGAGCGTGTTTCATCCCGTAAAATTCCTTCTTCAGTCTACACACATGAGACTCTCTCCCATGCACCTCAAAGCCCAATGGTTGCTCAATGTATACCTCCTCCTCAATGAGACCATTCAGAAATGCGGTCTTCACATCCATCTGGTTGATCTTCCAACCCATCTCTGCTGCAATGGAGATCACTACCCTGATCGAAGTGTAACGAGCAACCGGCACAAAGGTCTCATCATAGTCAACTCCCTCAACCTGTGAAAACCATCGAGCCACAAAGAGAGCTTTGTACTTCTCAATGCTGCCATCCACAACATGCTTTAGCTTGTAGAGCCACTTGGAAGTCACCACCGACTTCCCCTCAAGTCTAGGAACAACTTCCCAGACATCGTTCTTCATGATGGAATTGTACTCTTCATGATGGAATTGTACTCTTCCATCATGGCATCTCTCCATACCTGTCTACTAGTGGCCTCCTCAAAAGTGGAAGGCTCAGACTCCTGAATACTACTCACCATCGCGATGTAGCTGCAAAACCTCTCGGGAGGTTTACCCTCCCTCACTGCCTACTTGGGATTCCCCATTGAACCCTGTGCATCCCTCAAAATGTCCTGAAGCCACTTGGGCTTCCTCCTCTCTAAAGTAGTGTCCAGTGGAGGGGACTCTCCCTGCTCAAACCCATCTTCTGAAGACAATGATCCTGTAGTAGACCCTGAAGTACCTGATCCTGAAACCTGTGGATCAGTAGCCTATTAACCTGAACTCTATGGCCCTGTCACCGAAACTGGTGGCCTCGAAATCTGTGTCACCGTAGTCTGCTGCGGGCTCACATGAATCTGAGATGAAGACTTCTCACCTCTCTCTGTCCCTCTAGACTTCCTAAAGGATCCATCCTCCTCAAATATGACATCCCTCCTCAAGACAGTCTTCCTCAAGGAAGGAAGGTAAATACGGAAAGCCTTTGAAGTCTCACTGTACCCAACAAAGATCCCTCTCTCTGCCATGGGCTCCAGCTTTGTCCTCTTCTCAGAAGGGACATATGAATATGTGATGCACCCAAAAATCCAAAAGTGCCCCACCTCAGGCTTCTTCCCAGAGAAAGCCTCCTCAGGAGTCATGCTCCCCACAGCCTTGTGAGGACTCCTATTCTGCAGATAAACTGCAGTGTAGCATGCCTCAGCCCATAGAAATAGTGGCAGCCCTTGATCATGTAGCATAGCTCTCGCAGCCCCAACAATGGCCCTGTTCTTCCTCTCAGCAACCCCATTCTCCTGCGGGTTGTAAGGAACAGTCAACTCCCTCTTGATGCCCTCTCCTGCACAGAAATCCATAAACTCCTTGGAGGTATACTCACCCCCATTGTCCGATCTCAGGACTCTGATTTTCTTCCCTATCTGGTTCTCTACAAGAGCTTTGAACTCTTGGAACCGACTGAAGACCTGTCCTTTGGTCTTCATGAAGAAAATCCAGGACTTCCGAGAGAAGTCATCAATGAATACAACATAGTATAGGGATCTAGTCAACAATGCCGAAGACATCGGGCCACATACATCTGAATGTATAAGATCAAGTATCCCTGCTGCTCTACTGTCACTGCTCGGAAAAGAAGTATTGGTGTACTTTCCCAAGGTACACCCCTTGCACAACTCATGGTGCTCTGAATTGAAATCTGGAACTCCCGTCACCATCTCCCTCAGAACTCGCAAAGCCCCATGGTGCAAATGTGCCATCCTCATGTGCCATATCTCACATAGGTCACTGCTGCTGCTGGTAGAATGAATCAATGCTCGCATTGGCTGGAACAAGAACTTGTACAACCTCTCATGTCTAGTACCAATCACTTTGGCCGAAGTGATGCTAGACCCTCTGGGGAAAAGCAGCACCTGCCCATCATGGAACAAGACCTCATAGCCCTTCTCCTCAATAGTAGAAACTGACACTAAGTTCTTCTTCAAGCCCAGAACATAAAGAACCTCTGTCAAAGTCATGGGAGGCAAAGACTCCCTCCGAAATGATACGGTCCCACAACCAGCCACCTTGACCTCCCGGTCATCTCCAAGCACTACCTCTACATCTCCACACTGAGTAAGATCTGTCAAGTGCTCACGAACTGATGTCATATGGCGAGAGGCACCACTGTCAATATACCAAATATCCGGAGTAGTGGTCCTCGATGATAGACATGCAATCAAGGAAAATTCCTTGTCAAACTTGGTGGAAAACTCTTCCACCTCTGCTGAAGCTGTTGTTTGTTTCTTCTTCTTGTTTGGACACTGTCCTGCATAGTGCCCAAACTTATGGCAAGCAAAGCACTTGACTTTGCTCATGTCTTTCTTCCCTTCACCCTTGGGATTTTGTCCTCCCTTTGGACCCTTTCTGAACTTCTTCTTGCTAGTGGTAGTAAGAGCCACATTCTCCTCCTCATGACCGGTAGATGAACTGCCATGTACATAACCTCTCCGGGTCTCCTCCTGAACAAAGTCATCCCAAAGACGTTCCCAACCGGGAAGCTTCTCCCTAGCAACAATGCCCTCCACAAAAACAACCCATTGTTTGGAAACACCATTCAATGCTGTTCTCACAAGATCACTGTCAGCTATGGCTTCCCCCACAGCTCCAAGCTCATCCCTCACCTGTGTCAATCTAGTAAGGTATGTGACCACATTTTCAGCCTTGGTCATTTTTATGTTCTTTAGTTTTTCCCTCAAAACCATCTTCCGGTTCTCATTTGTACTCTGATACAATTTAGTCAAAGACTCCCACATCTCATAGGCATGTGTCTTCCCCGTCACGTGAGGAATCAAATGATCCTTGATGGCATCAAGAATAAATCTCTTAGCCTTGATACTCTTCTTATTATAGGCTGCAAGAAGAGTAGCATCAGTAGGTACCACAACAGGATGAGTAGTGGTATTCTCCACAATGTCCCACAACTCGTTCTCTTGCAAAAGCAAGATCATCCTCTCCTTCCAAGCACCAAAATTCGCTGCCCCATCAAGTCTGTCTTCAACCCTCAAACTAGTAGCCATGACCCTCTTTCTGCTGAAAATCACAAATTCAAAAATCTGCCCTGTGAAGTGACTGCTGTCCTATTTTCTGTTTGCTGAAATTTCTGCCTTTCTTCAACTCAGCTCTGATACCATGTTATTTTTTCAAAATCCC
>CBVK0100043853.1:0-30569 GCA_900067695.1 Picea abies
CATAATTTTCTCTTATTAATTGAAATATAATTATTTTTTTCAATTTTTTCATCATAAAAGATTGTATGAAAATATATATCTTTTAACTTAAAATTAAGAACAATCCTTTAAATTTAACACTAATCTCAATTATCTTTCCTTTTAATTTTTAATCTTAACTCTTTAAATTAATTTCTTATATTTTCTTTAAATATTTATTTATGATAACTCCCAAAATCTCAATCTCAATTGTCCCTCATCTATTTTTGATTATTTATTTATGGAGCTATCCCTTCCTCCCAATCTTCTTCCACTCTTATATCTTTTCTTTAACCATTTTTTTTTTCTGAACTTTTATTTTATTTTCCATGAAGAAAAAAGATATATATCATATAAAGAGATACACAAATACAAATAATTCTATATGACCTATTTTATATCAAATAGTACTATATAAAATATTTTTTATATAAAATTTACATTAAAATATCTTAACAATAACATATATTCCAACTTTATGGATGTCCATGTCAATGGTTTCCCTTAAGTATGATGAAAGGTCATACTAGGTTTAAGCCACGTAGAATAGTAAGTTTTTAAGGTGAAGAGGTAAATAAATATGAGGAAGATGAATATCTAACACCCTTGGCTTATTACTCCACTTGGTACGTGGAATTTAAACATGTTAAAACTTGTTACTTTACTTATCATGTGAAATTTAAATTGTTGAATTCTTAGATCCATGATTGATTTTCAAGTAGGAAAAATAATGTATATTTAATTTGTTATCACCGTGATTTTTAAATAAATGTCTTAATAATTGTTTTATCAATTTTAGGATATGTATTTGGTTATTGTCATCATGATATGAGAGAAATGTTATAATGTGTGTAATGAATTAGTTTAATAAAAATATATAATATTTGTATTCAATAATAGTAATAAAGAAAGAGAAATAGTTGGAAAAAGTAATTTAATTGATTGATTTTAATTTATGTAAAAAGATTAACAATAATGAAAAAAATTATTGTAATATATTTAATTTAACAATAATAAAAAAATTAATTATAATATATTTAATTTTTTATATATTTAAAATTTTGAATTTTATTAATATATTTAATTTTTCATATATTTTAAGTTTTGAATTTTATTATTAAAACATAGTGAATATAAAGTTGGGGAATTTTCTCTCACAATTTTCTTTTAAAAAATTAAATAAAAAAAGATATATAATTTATTTATACTTATTATAAAAATTAAAGAATTTTTTTATAGAAGAAATGCAATTTTTATTTTTATTTTCAATTATTTTATAGAGAGATTGAGATTTTATTTAAGGTGAACATAGAAATATTTTATTTATGGTCTACATTGAAATATTTTTTGGTTATTAATATTTGTTTTAAATATCAGTGTCAACTCCATCTTGAAAACAAAATAAATTACACATAGTCATATTAGGTCATAGAAAGAACCTCTCTACTATTAAAAAGATTGTGTAAAGATATAGTTTACACACACATACACTTCATTTTTATTTTTACTTTACATATTTAAATTTCCATACATTTTGACTTTTGAGTTTTACCATTTTAACACACTAGTTTTCAAAATTTTCCAAAAAATAAAACAAGAGAGATACATTATATTTATACATACTATAAAAATATTATTATAAAAAAATTATTATTTTTTCTAAGAAAAAGAACATATTTTTATTTTTATTTGAGATAAACAAAAATCCAATACTCATAGGTTCTAGGTATAGTCTAGATCCTTTCTAAATATTTATAGATATAGAAAGATATAGAGCCTTCATAATATCAAGTATACTATTAATCAAGTAATTGAAAACAAGCAATAGATTGAACAATCCCATGTACTAGAAAATTGCAAGTTCAAAAATAATAAATGAAAATTGTTAACACCATTGTATGACCATTTTTTACTTCTTTCAAAGAACCATGATGCTTAGGTAGATGAATTCCTTCCTTTGAGAATGATCTATGTTATTATGCTCTTTATAAATATGAGTATAATTGACCTAAAGAAACTGATTACATATTTCCTTTAATTGTTGTGTTACTGGAAGAAGATAATGATTTTGTACTTGGAGGCTTCCTTTCATCCATTTAATGATCATAGCTTAATCATCGTCCTTATATTAATCCATCCCTCTATCCAAATAATATTTAGTAAGTAGTATAAGGCCTTGATTCCCCTTGGTTATTTGGTCCTCTTCCTATATTACCTTTGACATGAAATATGTGTGTCTCTGAAAAATATATAATGAAGTCAATCCCACTAAGAGAATCTAGGCCTTGATAAGCCCCATTGAAGTATCTCTAAGATAAATAATTGTCCACTTGAATCTTCAATAGAATTATTTGTGGTTTAACCTTTAGAGTAACCTTATAATATGTGAATAAATCATTAACCTTGACAACTACCTAGAAAATAGGCATCATCTTCTCTTCAAACAAAATAGAGTTTCTAGCTATCCAAATTACTTGTAGAACTAGAAATTGGATTACCCTGAAACACTTTATATCTTGTTGATTAAACCAAATATTAAGACATGTATCTATGGATTCACATTTCCAAAGGTTTTGGATACCCAACAACTCCTTGACCTCAACCCAAAATTTCTAAGAAAAATTACAATGCAAGAACAAATGTGAAGTGTTTTCCTCTCTACAACTACAAAGTAAACAAATACTTGGACCTGCTCTATTTATTTTCTCGAGGGATTCCCGTGTTAAAACTTAATTTTTCAATATGAGCCACATAAACAAATTACACTTGGGAAGGATTGGTATGACCCCAAGGGTGGCATACATGGGGTTAAATGTATATGATATGACCCCAAGGGGGGCATATATGGGGTTAACTATACAGGTAATGTGTAAATGTATATGTAATAGGGTTTGTCTAATAATAAAGGGGCCACATGTGGAATGTGTGAATAAGTAGATATAGAGACCTTGTAGTCACTATTGAGGACATGTGAATCGTGATGTATTGATGTATTGAGTTTTTGGAGGAGGTTATCCTATTATTTAAGGATTTATCGTGTAACTCATCTCCCTTATCTATATTGGAGTTCTAATCTGTGCTCACATCGGTATACCTGGTGTGTACTTCTATTTAGTGTAATATTTTAAGCATTTGGATCACAAGATTTGGTTTCAAAGCATCAATCCTAGGGGTTTTCGACTTCAAGAGAGTCATCTTGCATTTGCACTATGATTTTTCTTTTTTTTGCTAAGTTTTAGATTGTGAAATTTTCAAAATACTAAGAAGACATATAGAAGTATGCTTGGTAAAAAAATTAGATTTTGAGCCATTTTGCTTTTGGATATACATCATGTGGAAGTTAGGGGTTTTTATTAACCCTAAAATCAATTACAAGTGAGTCATTTTGGGAATTTTACTATAAATTTTGGTTGCTGACTTTTCAAATTGTGAAAATTTAGGATCCCAAGGAGACATAGCAAAGTACTTGTGATAAAAGATTAAGTTTTTTATGATTTTAATTTTTAAGATATGGACTATGGGAAGTAGGGTTATTTGACTAATCCTAAAACTAGCCTCAAACAAGTGTTTTTGGTAGAAGTGACATATATGAAGCTTGGAAATTACAAATTGAGTGCCACCAGTTTTGTTGGAAAATATATAGATGATATTATTTTAGGTAAAAATTTCATAATCATATAATAAAAAGTGAACCCGTGGCATCCCATGAAACTTCACTATCTATAAAGGTCCAAGAATCAACAAGGTTTGGGAAGTTTACCATAAATTTCCATGAGAAGATACAATTTTTGTAATACCTGTGGCATTACAGAGAAGACATATCAAAGTAATATAGGACAAAATTTCATACTAAGAAGAGATGGAATTTCAGAGATACATCAAGAGGAAGGTCAACCATTAGGATAGACTTTAGATAAGGGTTTTAAAAGGTATTTTAACTTAAATCCATCATAGATTTTGATTGAGATGTCCAATTGAGGTGATTCAAAAGCCGTTGGAAAGAGAAAAAAATAGAATATTATATTGAAAAAATTAATATAACTGTTTGGGATCATTATTCTTAATATAATGAGGTTGTAAGTTAAGGGTTTGGGTTAGAACTCAATTAAGAATCAATGGAAATTCTTAACTTTAGTGGAGATGAAGATAAATATGAAATCAATCCTATGGAATGGTTGAGGATGATAAACAAAAATGATTTGACATCTTTGATGGCAACAATTTTCTTGAGTGGTGAATCTCTCAAGAGGTGGGATAACCTTGATGAAGGTGCTAGAATATTATCCACACGAGAATTAAATTTTGAAAACTCTTCTCAAATAAATGGATCAAGGATAAAAAAAAAGTGGAGGATATGCATATAATTCAAGTGGAATTAAAGGAATAAAAAGAAAAAGTCTCCAAATTGCAAAAGGATAATGAACAACTAAGAAAATATATTATTAAGAAATATGATGAGTTTTCCAAGATGCAATCCCTTAATGAATCACTCATTAAGGAGGTTAACAACTTAAAGAAAGAAAATATTAGAAATGGAAAGTTGGAAAAAATGAGTTAAAGGAATAATTGAAAAAGAAAGATGAAGAAATAAAAATGTAACATAAGCATAGTTAATAATTTATTAATGGTGTTAAGAAGGTGAAAAGGAAAGTATAGGAGTATGAATCAAAGAATAGGGATGAATATATTGCCACAAAAAATTGAAGGGGACACTATCAAAAAACTTGAAGAGGAAATTTGCAAGAAGGTTGAGGAATACCTAAATACCGATAAGGTAAAATCAGAAATGCAATCTAGAATTGAATAATGACGTAAGAATTTGATAGATGGGGTCACATTGAAACTTCAAAAGCAGAAAGAAGACAAGATTTGAAATAAGGTCACCAGAAGATAAGTAAGAAGTTGAATTCCGTCTAGAAGATGTACATGCCAAATATGATGGCATTATCTCCAAGGATAGAGTAATCAAAGACCAAGCAAAGAGAAAAGAGGATGTCATTATCTTTGAAAATAATACAAATGAAATTGGTGTGAAGGGAGAAGGAAAACCATCAAATGTGAAACCATATCGACACCCTCATTACCAAGAAATATTTCAAGGAAGACAAGAAGATTGATATCAACATTATCAAGGAATAATATGTAATACTCATCAATATTCAAGGAATAGGGCATCACAAAACCATTATTCAACATAATATTATCATATACCAACAACTACTACAAATTGGATAATTTATGACAAAAATACATGGAATCAAAGGAAAGCAACTTATGCAATGACTAACAATTAAGGATTAAAAGTAGAAAGAATTGAGTTTGAATGGATGGATCATCATCTATGGAAATAAGTGATCCGAATTTTATGAGCATAACAAAATGAACACAAAATATTATTATTATTATTATTATTATTCACACTAAGAAAAAAGTAACAATAACAGAGATACAGTAAAATTGGCTTCTATTCAATAAAGAAATCTGCTAAAACTGTAAAATGAAGACTGAAAACAAGATTGCTAGAATGGTGGCGGCTTATCTCTTAGAAGAGATGTGACGGTTGCGCTCATTCGCAAGAATATTATTAAAATGAGGCTTTGAAATCCTTTTTAAAATAACATGAATTTCAAAATCGTACACATCCTAGAACCTAACCCTAGAATATGAAGCACCAAAAGTCATGTGGGCCATGTTGGGGTAAGTTAGTACATCAACTTCCTGGGGTCGTAAATTTTGCATACGATCTTTGTTTTAGGTGCACGATATCCCATTGGTAAGGTCTATCCGAGGAATAAATATTGTGTCATCAAAATATAAATATGTCTATGATTTGACTATCGCCAGCCCTAAAAACGTTGTTTAGGGCCTCAAAATGGCCCCAAAAGTTCAAGACCTAAAAACTAGGAAAAAACTACCAAGATGAGCCAGTTGGAATAGGTGGGTGGAAACCGTTATCCACCTGGATCAATCCTCTTCCCTTATGAAGCAATGGTATCCATTGCAATAAGTTTCCCCATTGGATGGGGAAGTTTCTACTGAATTTGGCCCCAGGTGAGTCACTTGCCTTGGTGTAAGAGCTACCCTGCTTTGCCAACATGATAAAGTTGGATCCTCTGCTGGCGAGTGTTGTTAATTTGTGTGTCCATGATATAATCAGTGGATTCCTATTCCATGTAGTCATTGTTAAGATATGTTGGTGTCAATTGTTTTGTTAACTCTAAGGTGTCCAATAATGGTGGAAAATATGGTCAAAGGAGATCCACATTGAACATTAGGTGCAAGTTAAGGAAGGGGGGATGTTGAGCTCAAAATAAATATCTCCCATAGCCTTGGTGATGGTGTAAGGTCCATAACGGAGTGGATGAATCTTTCGATGGGGCCCTGTAAGGCGTTCTTTCTACAAGTGCAACCAAGCTTTGTCTTCCACCTGAAACTTGTGTGGCACCCAGTGTTGATCATGGTGTTGCTCGTACTTGGCATTGTACTTCTATAAAATATGATGACCTTGTTGTCAGATGTGTTGGATCCACTCAATGAACTGGGTGGCTTTGTCAGTTTCAGTTGGAGCATGGGATGATTCCACCTAGGTGGCCATAAGGGGTAGTGAAACATCCATGGGACCCAATGGTTGAAATCCCAACCCCACCTGAAAGGGGATGTGGTCGGTTGTGCTATTTATGGCTCTGTTGTAGTTTCACTGAACATAGGGAAGACTCCCATCCCATGTGTAGGGGTTCTTCGAATTGTACATGCGCAGGATATGCATGATCATCTGGTTGATGAACTCAATTTGGCCATCCATGTGGGGCTGGAAGGAAGTGGATTTGGTGAGTTTGGTGTCCTACAATGAGAAAAGGATCGACCATAATTTGTTGAGGAATCGACTGTTCCGATATAAGGTAATGGTTTTTGGATCCCAAAATGTACCCACACTCATTCAAGGAAGAGCTTGGCAGTGGCCTCCACTATGATGATATTCTTGCAGGAAACCAGAATCCCCATCTTGGAAAAGAAATCAACAATAACAAAAACAAATTCATTTCCCCACTTAGTGGACAGAAGGCCCAACATGTAGTCCATTGACATGGATTCCCAGGACATGTAAGGAGTAGGTATAGGAGTGTACATGCCTTGTTTCTTAGTGTTTGGTTTGGCAATAACACAGGTAGTGCAGGACCTGATATACGTGCTGACATCCTATCAAAGTTTCTGTGAGTAGGAATGTCGTTGCAACATTGCCACTATCTTTTATATGCTGAAGTGTCCTACCACCCGACTGTAGTGGGCTTCCCAAATCATCTTCTCTTGCTCGCCTGATGGAATGCATGGATGGCCCAGATAGCACAACAACTCATCCCAAAGATGGAAATTAGTGACAACTATGTTTGCGCCCAACATATGGTAGGTGGTGGTGAAGTCATGAGCTTTCTCATAGAGGTGGTGCCATCCATAGGTATCGTGGTCATAATATTTTAGCACCATGGCGAGTGCCATGAATGGAGGTCAGTTGAGACAATAAATGACCCAGTTGGTACTTCCTATCTTATACTTGATCTTGAGGTCGAACTGATGCAAGTATGTGGACCACTTCTGATGGAGGTCATTCTACAATTTTCCTCGTGTCTACATGAACTGCAACAAATTATGATCAGTGTGGATGGTTGTTTCCTTCCCGAGAATGTAATGCCTCCACTGGCGATAGTCTTGCAAAATGGAGTACATTTATTTGTCATAAGTAGGGTGCTTACAGACGACATCTGATAGTGTCTCACTATGATAGGCCACAGGGTGGCCGTACTGAGTGAGAACTACTACCACAACATAGTTTGAAGCATCTGTCTCGATCTCAAATGGATGTTGCAGGTTAGATAATGAAATCACTGGGTTGAGCACAAGTGTTTCTTCACATCATAGAACGCTTATTGGGACAAGACCCACAAAAAAATTTCCTTACCACCACCCTTGGTTACCTAGCTGAGGGCCCATGCAATATGGGAGAATCCCAACACAAACCTGTGATAGAAATTGGCAAGGCCTAAGAAGCTCTGAAGCTTGGTGAGTGTGGTTGAGGTTGGCCAGTCATGGATGACCTAGATCTTGGTTGTATCCACATGAAAACCATGCTCATCAACAATGTATCCTAGCTACTAGACCCTATCCATGTCGAAGGATCATTTTTTCAAGATAGAATATAGCTTGTGCTACAACAGAGTGTGAAGAACCTGCTAAATATGCTGCAAGTGATACAACCAAGTCTTGTTGTAGATAAGGATGTCATCCATATACACCACTAAAAAATAATTGGTGAAAGGCTTCAATATATCATCCATCATCCTCATGAAAGTTGATGGGGAATTTTTCAAACCAAAGGTGTTGAATTTTCAATAAGCTAGGTTAAGCATGTAGTTCATTTCAATTTGCATTTGTCTTAACCATAAAAAAGAATGTTGCAGCAACCAAGATCACAAGAAGAAACACCATGCACAAGAACACAAGAAGTATCCTGGGAAACCCTTCTCAACAAGGGAAGAAAACCCATCCAAATCCTTTTCTATATTCTTGAAGAGAAATACCTTCACCACAAATAAGACTTAGCACACAAGAGGGTTCTCAAACCCTAGAAGACTAGCACCCAAGAGAGGTGCGCACTTTTCCCAAGAGGATGTACTTGTTGAAATTTCCAAACTTATGTGAGGGATATGATTCCACAATGGGGAATCTTCCTTTACTTGTATTAGACTTTTCCTATCAACAAAAGTGTCTATTGGCACAACAGGGCCGACTTCTCTAAGTCACATTATAATCAATATTAACCAGATTAATTATATTTTACATTTATTACTAATTACATTAAGTTGGGGCCAACTTGTACCCTTTACATTATAATTAGGGTTACAGGGAGGTCTGACTCTTGAACAATATAGTAAGGGATTTGATACATCCACTAGTACTCATCCACTAGGGGAACATCCATAGGGATGTCCCTATCTTTGGCTCACTGCATTACACAGAAGAAATAGATCTTCACACGTTCACCTGTGCTTGTCCACATGCAAGTCCACTCTATAGATATTCTTTCCCACTACCTCAAATAGGAGAATCATCTGGAGTTTCTCATCAACTCTATTGCTCAGAGGAGGCTAATACATCATCTTCATTTATGTTCACATGAAAATGCACCCAACACTTTGGCATTTCACATGTTCACCTTGTGCTCAGCCACATGCACGTCTAACTCAACAGATTGGCTTTCCCACTGGATAATCATCTGAAGTTCTTCTCAACTCTCTGAATGGAGGAGTTCATCTCTATGTTCCAGCTCTATCTCAGGTAGGAACCACATACCCTTATTAGGGGATTTCTCTTAGGTTTGTAAGATGAGAGAAAGACTAACATAGCTGCAATGATCCACATCTCACTGGTTTGTAAGATGGAGAATGTCTCACATAGCTGCAATCATCAACACTCCCTCTCATCTAGGGAGGCATTTTCCACCAAGCTAGTTCTCTCATGGAAATACTCAAACTTTATCTTGGCAAGTGGTTTAGTGAATATATCTTCAATTTGTTGATGAGTAGAAAGATACTATACATGTGTTGTCTTTCTCTACACCATGTCTCTGATATAGTGATACTTTATTTCAATGTGTTTCGATTTGTAATGAAAAACTGGGTTATCGAAGAGCTTTCCACAGCTCTGGTTGTCACAATGAATAGTAGTTGGATCCATCTCATGATCGAACAAGTCAGTCAAAAGTTTGCAAAGCCATACTGCTTCATGAACTACTACACTTAGTGCAATGTACTCTGCCTCTGTTGTGCTTAAATCCATAGAGATTTTTTTTCTGCTACACCAAGAAACCATGGTCGATCCTAAGGTGAAGCAACAACCTAAGGTACTCTTTCTGTCTACTGCACCTCCTGCCTAATATGCATCGGTCTATCCTTGCAAGCTCAAGTCCACATTGGATGCATATCTCAAGCCATAACCAATTGTGCCTTGTAAGTATCTCAATACGTGTTTTGTAGTTATCTAGTGTGTATGTTTTGGTTGGCTCATAAACTAGCTAAGTTCATTCACTCCATAGAAAATGTATGGTCTGGTGTTAACCAAATACATCAGATATCCAATCAACTGTCGGTATAAATGTGCATCTACATCTCTTGAATCAGTATCACTCATTTTCTTTAAATCCATTTACCATGGGAGTAGGCATGGATTTGCATTCTGTCATACTGAACTTTTTCAGTATCTCCATAATATATTTTCCTTAACTTAGGAAAATATCATCTATTCTCTTCCATACTTCTAGTCCCAAGAAATAATGCATTAGTCCCAAATCCTTCATTTCAAATTTGGCAGACAATGCTTGCTTACATTCAGCAATGAGTCTCTATGAACCGGTGAGAAAAATATTGTCCACACATAAGACCAAAATCATACACTCATTGCCATAAACGTGATAATACAAGTTTGGATCAGCTACACTTTTACTGAATCCCAAACTCATCAGAAATCCATCCATTTTCTCATACCAATCACGTGGTGATTGTTTAGACCATATAGGGATTTCTTCAATCCACATACATGAGATTTTTCGTTGTGTACAATGAAACCTTCTGGCTTCTCAATATAAACTTTTTCCTCAATTTCATCATTGAGAAAAGTTGTCTTTACATCCATCTGATGCAGCTTCCAACCCATGGAAGCATCTAGTGCAATGATAGATCGAATGGAGGTATATCTGGCTACAGGTGAAAAAGTCTTGTCATAGTCAACTCCCTCTGTTTGTAAAAGCTCTCTAGCCACAAATCTTGCTTTGTATTTTTCAAAAGCTTCCATTAGCAACATGTTTGATTTTTTAAATCCATTTGGAATTCACTACAGACTTTCCCTTTGGTCTTGGAACAACATCCCATACATCATTTTTTAATATATATTAGTATTCTTCAGTCATGGCATCTTTCCATACTTGTTCACCTAAATATTCTCCATGACAAGTTGGCTTTGAGTCAATAATGTGGGTCATGGTTGAAAGGTAGCTTGAGAATCTCTTTGGTCTCTTTCTTTCTCTGGTTGCTTCTTTTGGGGATTTATCCCCTTCTACTTCTTCCAAATTTTGTCGAGCCTAAGCAGGTCTTTTATGTCCAACTGTGATGTCTCCGGGTATGTTGCTTGGGGCAACTTAATCTGCTAGAGAAACTGGATCAACTGGTGTTGTTGGCTCATCTGGAATAATATATGTCTCCCTCTGAACTACTGAAGGGGGAGAAGGTATTGTTTCACTATCAATTTCCATCTAAGATTATATGGATTTATGGAATTATATTTCTTCTTCAAAAGTAACATCTCTGCTTACTTCAATTTGTCTCTAACCTGAGATGTAGATTCGATATGCTTTTGAGGATTCACTATATCCTACAAATGTACCCTTTCTTCCTGAAGGTTCTAGTTTGGATCTCTTTTCTTTGGGTACATGAAGGTACACTAGACATCCAAATATTCTGGAGTGTCTGATCGCAGGCTTCACTTTGGTGAATTCTTCTTCTGGAGTAATGTTCTTCAAGATCTGATGAGGACTACGGTTTTGAACATATACTATTGTCATACATGCTTTTTCCCATAGAGTCATAGGTAGACTCTGATCATGTATCATTGCTTTAGTTGCCTTAATGATAGTTATGCTTTTCCTTTCAACAACCCCATTTTGTTGAGGGTTGTAAGGAACTGTGAACTCCCTCTTGATTCTCGCTTCAATACAAAAACTGTTAAATTCTTTTGAGGTGTATTCTCCTCCATTGTCTGATCTTAGTATTTTGATTTTTCTTTCGGTCAGGTTTTCAACCCGAGCTTTGAATTCTTAAAACTTGGCAAGGACTCCATCCTTGTTCTTTAGAAAGTAAATCCAATTTTTCCTGGAGTGATCATCTATGAAGAGTACATAGTATAAGTACCCATTTAAGGATGCAATAGTCACTGGCCAACATACATCTGAATGTATCAAGTCCAAGATTTCCTTGGATATGTTGTCACTGCTAGGAAAAGATCCTTTAACATTTTTTCCAAGGGAACAACCTTTGCAAACACCTTTATGCTGAATCTATATCTATGGTAGACCTATTACCATTTTCCTTAGAGTTGTAAGAGCTATTAATGAATGTGAAAAAGTCTTCTATGCCATAACTTACTCAACCTGATAGTGTCATGTAACAAGGACATAGTTACCAACTTAATGAGAACTCTCCAGAGTTCTCATTTTTTGGGGGGTCCAATTTATGTTTTTTACCATTTACTTTTTGGAAGTTACAATTTTTCATAGAATTTTGTCTCCTTAATTAATTTATTGTTCCATACTTTTTAAATATAGTGAAAAACATCATTTTTAATACATTGTTTACCTTTACTTCAATAAATAAAAAAACATTGTAGTTAAATAACACTAATTTTAAATACTTATAAAAAAGATACACATTTTATAGCCATATATCATAAAAAACCTATACATTTTGGTACATATTCCTTAAAATAACATGTCAAATAAAGCATTTTTATGGACATAATTGAACAAAAAAAGGTCTAAATTTAAAAAAAAAAATTCATTTTCTTTCATATTTTCATACATTTGAAGTAAAAAAATGACAACACTTAATAAAATTTTCCAATGTATAGTGATTCACATACAAATAAAACGAAAAAAGAAACAATAAAAAAGATTCATTAGAAAACAAAAAGAGATACGTCTTTATTCTTATTTTCAAATATGAAAAACAAATCATTACAGTTATAACTCGTCAAAAAATTGCAAAATTGAGCATCGTCTTCAAAGCCATCTTTAAACTAATCAACAATATCATAAATCCCAAATTCATCATGCTCAACAGACACATCATCTTCTTCTTCAACATCATTTTGTGCTTCCATTGTGTCATTTTGTTCTTCCATTGGTTCTTTGATATCTGCAAGTTCTCGAAAGTGATCCTTTCCAATCATTCCTCCTAATGGTACTTGAGGTTCCTTTGACAATTTTTCCACCTTTGATTCAGTCAAATCTCCTTTCCTCAAGCCAACTTCTTGCATTTCATCTGGAAGAGCTGGAATAGCATTAATTCTTTGTTGAATAAAACTGCACTGGATTGGGTCAATTTCAATGGCTATGTAATTCCTTCCTTTCTGTAGTCAACACGCTAATGTTAATTTAGAGAACATAATTAAAAATTTTAATTTTAAATATTTTATTAATTTTCAAAAAATAATACTAATTTTAGTGTTGAACTTTATGACAATTATCTATTTCAGCTATAGTTATAAAAGATCTAAAAAGAAATATTTTTGGAACATGATATAGATTTATGGTCAAATTTAAAGAACATAATTCTAGTTAGATCTATAAAATATTAATAATTAAAACTTAACGTTATATGTAGAATTTTAAGGAAGGGTAGCTAATCTGTAAATATATGATGCTTTTTTCAAAAAAAAAAAAAGTGAGAAAGTAACTTGGTGTTTTGTAACTACAGAAAGCAATAAAGGGACTATGAATGGGAAAATAGCTAGTAAAGAGTGCATCAATAATGAACAAACTTTTTAAGGAATAAGAAATGAGTTTCAAATTCAAGTAATACAATATTTCTACATATGAATAAAATAGAAAACCTTCAAGGACAGAAAGGTCTCTATACATTCTAAAGAAAACCTTGACTTTTCAAAATTATCAAATATCAAACACATGGGCTTCTATAACAAGAGAAGGAAATACAACAAACGAGTGTGTAAGGCTTCACAAATATGTCCAAAGAGTCAACCATTGTCTTTTTGAAGTAGATCAAATGATTACAAAGCCTTTTGCAAGTAAATCATGAATTAGAGACTTAAATATTTGCAAAGATCCCATATTAAAGAAATACAATATGTTTCTTATTAATTGAAATCTTGCATGGTTAAAAGTCATTAATTTTTTCACAAGAAACAAAATTCCAATCAGAAATATAAAATCCTAAGAATCCATAATACTGCAGAATCAATACATTGTGTGCTGATATAAAGATAGTTCAACACTAACAAGGCCAAACATCTCCAGTCAAGTGTGAAAGATCTACTAAAATGCAGGATTTCAGAAATTAGATGGTAAAAAAATTCAAGCCTCTCTCAACTTGGTATAAATTCTATTGATTTCTCTAAAAGTACAAGTTTTTGGGCATACTTTATTTCTTTCATATCTCCGTTATCAACATACACATACCATGCTGCAATCCACACATTAATTTTGTTTACTAGTTTTGTTGGCTGCTAGGTGGCTAGGCCTATTGAACACCTTTTGTTATATGTGGGCATTGATATTCTCTTTTTGTTTTATTCTAATAGTCTATATACAGTACAATTATGTTTCATTGAAAATGTATCCAAATACATTTTGAGCCATTCCCCATAAGTATTTCTTAGTTATTTCTTGACAGTTTGCTTGACTGTTCATAATGGTGAATGCTATTTCAGATTTTCAATGACTTGATAAATTGATAGCAAAGACCAATCACAATAACAAGAAATGGCCAAAGAAATGGAGGTCATAGGGATAAATTTGATTGCATTGGACTTAGTAGTTTCAGACTGACACAAGGGCATCCGAGACAACCTTGACCTGATTGAAGAAGTGGAAAACAGGCTGGAGAGAAGTGGCAAACAAGCTTGAGAGTAATTTGGTTATGAAATTAGACAAAAAAAATTGATAGGAAGTTCACATTCAGGAAGATACCATTCCATCTTCAAGTGGACCATATGTATAACCCCATGGCTCTCTCTGCTCACAGTATTTCTATGAAAATTTGTTTTCTCCTGTTCTTTGATGTGCCCGGGGCTTGGCCGTGGAGGCTGGAAATGCCCGGAAATGCCCGGCATCGCCAGCCTCCATGGCCAAGCCCCGGGCGCATCAAAGAATAGGAGATAACACAGTTTATGGTCCCACAGCTAAACAAAGCATCACACCTATCTGAAGGTCATGTACATTATTATTAGCAAAGAAAGCTTACTCCAAATTAGATTGACTAGACAATACCATAGGGGATTTAATATGTTCCCCATACATCAATATCATTTGCCGGAACTAACAACATCTACAACCATGCTGGATTCTTCAAAAGAGTGATAACGGCTTTAACCTGTAAGTAATTTTGGAGACTGTAGATACCCTTCTCTCTTCTGGTGCCACTCATTTTATAGCCACTGAAAGGTATACCGCCATCAAAAATGTCAAAGCAATTAACCTAAACTATTCCAATAAGGAGGCAACAGAGCACAAAGCATTTTAGATAAGCATATGGGTGTATTATTATTCTTTATTGGCCATGGATAACTAATGAAATGCGATCCTTAGAGTTGGATAATTAAAGCAACCAGTCTTTCAATCAATGACAAATATCTGAGTCATGATTATATCTGGACATGGTGAAACTTCTATTCGTTGCAATATCAAACACTATTGCGACTGTAGATACCCTTGTCTCTTTCGGTGCCACTCCTTTTATAGCCACCGAAAGGTATACCGCCATCAAAAATGTCAAATCAATTAACCCAAACTGTTCTGACATGTAATGCATGAGTAAGAGTGTTTGCAGTTTCTATATTCTGTGTAAACACTCCTACTGCCAAGCCATAACGAAAATCATTCACTCGCAATTATCTATTGTTCTCTGTTGTTCCCGTGGCTTGGCCATGGAGGACCGTGCCTTAGTTGTGGGGGGGCTGGGGTGATGCCGGGCATTGCCAGCCTCCATGGCCAAGCCCCGGGTGCAACAGAGAACAGTACCATAACCATGAGCGAATGATTCTTCGTTAGTGGCTCTTCATCCTCCTATCTTATGACCAAATAATTCATTAGTGGCTCTTCATCCTCCTATTTTATTTATTAAAAAAGAGATAGGTCCTCCTAGCCTTAAACACAATCAATTTTGATCATGATCTCCTCCTCTTATTAAGACCCCCTCTATAGTTATCATGGCATCATCCTATTGAGACGCTTGAGGTTTACACAACCCTAGGATCTTATTTCTACCCCTAAGTTGTGACCATTGAATTGACATCACCACCTCTCTCTCCTAGTCCTCTCGTGTATTCATGTCAAAAAAATGACCTTTTTTTATCCTCCACTTTGGAGACATTTAAGTAAGGAAACGACCTCCTCGTAGAGGACACCATCGATATCTATATGGGTCCTCTCGAACATCCATACATCCTAAAGTTTAGGTCAAATCTTACCCTTAAAGAAGTCGAGTCCTACAGGGCTCTAATTTCAAAGAACAAAGATGTTTGAACTTAGGACTATTCATACAAGCCAGGCATAAATGTGTCCTGTGTATCCCACAATCTATTTCTTAAACTAGGTTCTAAACCCATCAAGTAGAAGCTTCATTGCCACCATCTTGAGCTCAATACCTTACTATACAAGGATATCTAAAGACTCCTTGATGTTGGTTTTATCAAGACCATTGACTATCTAAAATGAAATGGATGGATCACATAGTGCTTGTCATAAAAAATAACATATCTATCTGCATGTGCATTATCTTGAGAGATCTCAATATCACTAGTCCCAAGGAAAAGTGCCCTCTACCCTTTCTATACTAGCTCACAGACTCTTAGGCATGCTACAATATAACCTATGTTATATGTTATATAACATATAACATATGTTATATTGTTATATAACATATAACATAGGTTATATGGTGTCATAGAAAACCATCATTAGCTTGCACCCATCCTTTTGGCAAATGCTCAATGACCAAGTAGAGAATCCCTTTGGTATACAATATATTATTTAGAGAAATAAAATAAACCTTAATTATGATTTTAGTCAATAAGAGCAAATATTTACTTCTCTAAACAATATAAAGGAATTCTACAAAATATATGCAACATGTAAAATTAAGGATCTATAGAAATTAGTGATCTAATGTTTTAAGACAATACTTCAAGATAAAGAACATAAACCACCACGATTCGCTTATATCCTTTTATGAGTAAAAAACAAGTAGATTAATAACAAATCTAGTTTATAAGGTATTCAATAATATGTTATATATAAGGTTATATGTTATAACATATAACCTAAAAAACCATAAAAAAAACTAGACAAAAGCTAAAACAAAGTTAAAAAATTATATCTAAATTTAACTTTTTTTGCATTTTTTTTTCAAAACATCTTAAGGATTTTTTGAGAAAAGTAGAAAAAATCTATGCAAGATGGGAGTCTGTTGAACCTAGTCATAGATCTAAAAGGAATTTGACATCTGAAATGTTGGGCATGCATGTAGACTCAGATGGTGCATTCATCAATAATAGAGAAGAGTATGGATCATCTACATCTTCATCAAAACATTCATCTAAAGACAATGTAGACTCTGATGGTATTTCAGAAACCATGAGTCAATCTGAATAAGTGTATGGAACATTTTAAGAATTTTTTATCCATATGATGTTTGTATGGTAACTAAAAAAGACCATTGAACTTACATATGATCTTACATGAAGTTATGAATCTTTTGTTATGTTTTATGAATGATATGTTTTTTTATTATGGATAATATAATAAAATTTCTTAGTTCATATGTTTTGAATATGGTCAATATAACAATACTTTTAAGAAACTATTTATGTTTCATTCAATGTAACTTGTATTTACTTTTTTATTGTTAAAAGGAAAAAATTATTAAAAAGTGATGTTGAATTTTTAAAGTATATTATGATATTTTCATGGCATTATGTATTACCTTGTCCTTTGCATGGTGATAACATTTTAAACGTAAACATTTCATGGTTGTTTTTATGATTTTGTTTACAATAATGATGAGTTCTTTTACCACATTATAAAAATGTGTCATTTTAATACCCCAATTTTAGATTGGGTGCTACCGGTAGCAGTACTTTTCAATTTGATGGTTGATTTTGAGGTTTTGGTTTTAATGGTACCAATTGATAAAAATACGATTTCAAATGATCTCAAAATTTAACGTTTTGAAAAGAAAAAAAAAATCAAAAACATCTTTTGTGTTTTTAGGTGCTAATTTAAAGGTTTTTTTGAGCTACTGTCTAAGTTTTGAAGGCAATGTTTGAAAAATGTTGTAATTTTGACCCCGTTTAAAAAAATGGTGCTACCGGTAGCACCACTTTTTGATTTGGGGGTTGATTTTGATGTTTTTTATGCAAAAATATGGGTTTTTTGGGCCAGAGTTCTCATTTAGAGGTCACAGTTCTCATTAAGTTGGTAACTATGTTCAAGGCTTGAACTGGTTTGATGGTCAACTTGTACAAGTTGTTTTCTCGGACACCAATTACTTTGGAAGAGATTATATAAGATTCTTTGTGCCATGCAAGAACTCTTCCTTATGAGAAGGTAATTTTGTAACCTTTGTCTCCCAAGGTTGAAATAGAGACAAGGTTTTTGTTCATTCCGGGTACATATAGTACTTCTTATAGTTTAAGTTGCATATCTGAATCTAGTTTGAAGGTAGAAGTTCCAACTCCTCTCACATTATATTTGGCATCGTCTCCAAGAACAGCATGTAGATGTGTCTCTTTCTCAACAAAATGTGATGATTTATAAGACCGGTCATGTGCCTGGAGGCACCACTGTCAATTAGACAAGTATTTTCATTCATAGGAACCATACATGAGAGTGTTGATATGTTGATATCTTCATTTATTTGAGGTCTTTCCTTCCTAGAACTGAGGCTTCTTTCCATCATGATTTTTCTCATCTTCACAAACCCTTGTCAACTGGGCTAGAAAACCTAACGACTAGGCTAGGTTAGCACTTTTAGGTTTTGTTGGGCTTATGAATGACAACAATAAGAATTGATAAATATGATAGCCCTGGTAAGTTGAGGAGCTTCTTCAAGAAGTTTTCAGAAATATAATTCAGAATTTTCTGCAAAATTTGGCGAAATCCTAGAAACCCTTAAAGACAAAAAATCAAAATGCCCAGAAATGAAATCTGAGACTTGTTGGAGGTGCGCTGAAGGAGGTCATACACTCCTATGTTCTTTTTATCCCCAACGTCCAAGTTTTGAGTGCTGAAAAATATCAGAAGAAGACGTCGTACGTAATTTCTGGAAACCCTAGGATGGTTGTATGGCTTCTGTAGATGTGAGAGAGAAAGGCTGGAAAATGCTTGTGCAATGGGATCTTCAAGACATATTCCCTAATACTGTGTTGATTTTTCAATAATATAGGTTAAGCATGTAGTTCATTTCAATTTGCATTTGTCTTAACCATAAACAAGAATGTTGCAACAACCAAGATCACAAAAAGAAACACCATGCACAAGAACACAAGAAGTATCTTGGGAAACCCTTCTCAACAAGGGAATAAAACCCAACCAAATTCTTTGCTACCTCAAGAGAAATACCTTCACCACCAATAAGAATTATCACAAAAGAGGGTGCTCAAACCCTAGAACACTAGTTCCCAAGAGAGGTGTGCACTTTTCCCAAGGGAGGTGTGCACTTTTCTCATGAGGATGTACTTGCTAAAATTTCCAAACTTGTGTGAAGGATATGATTCCACAATGGGGAATCTTCCTTTACTTATATTAGACTTGTCCTATCAACATAAGTGTTTATTGGCACAACAGACCCGACTTATCTAAGTCACATTATAATTCATATTAACGAGATTAATTATCTTTTACATTTATTACTAATCACATTAAGGTGGGACCGACCTGTACCCTTTACATTACAATTAGGGTTACAGGCAGGTCTGACTCTTGAACAATATAACAAAGGATATGATACACCCACTAGTGGTCATACACTAGGGGCACATCCATAGGGATGTCCATATCATTATCTCACTGCATTACACAGAAGAACCATATCTTCACATGTTCACCTATACTCGTCCACATGCACATCCACTCTACAGATCTTCTTTCCCATTGCCTCACACAGGAGAATAATCTAGAGTTTCTCGTCAACTCTGCTGCTCAGAGGAGGCTAGTACATCATCTTCATTTATGTTCACATGAAAATGCACCCCTCACTTTCGAATTTCACACATTCACCTTGCGCTCAGCCACATGCATGTCTAACTCAACAGTTTTCCTTTCCCACTGGATAATCATTTGGAGTTCTTCTCAACTCTCTGAATGGAGGAGGTCATCTCTATGTTCTAGCTCTATCTCAGGTAGGAACCATGTACCCTTCTTAGGGGCTTTCTCTTAGGTTTGTAAGCTGAGAGAAAGACTCACATAGCTGTAATGATTCACATCTCATGGGTTTGTAAGATGGAGAATGTCTCACATACCTGCAATCATTAACAAAAGGGCATGACCAGCCATTCAAAAAGACCTTCTTTTGACTTGAAGGAAGTCTTCCATACATCTATCTTCTCTATTGGGCCCTGATGGTAGCCATAATTTAGATCAATCTTACTGAAGTATTTTCCCCCCTTTCGTTGATCAAGGAGATCGTCTATTTGAGGAATCGGGTACCGGTTCCTGACTATCATTTTATTTAGGGTCTAGTAATCAATGGAGAGTCAATAGGTCTTGTCTTTATTCTGCACCAGCATGATTGGGATTCCACAAGGTGATGAGTCAGGTCAGATGTGCCCCTAGTGGAGAAGTTCTTAGATCTGATGCTTGATATCCTCATTTTATAATAGAGAGCGATGATAGAATGGCTCATTGGGTAGCGGTGTGTTGGGGTCAAATCGATGGAATTATTGACCTGACAGTGCAGAGGTACCCCAGTAGGTGATGAGAAGATGTCTTTGCATTCTTTCACGTCCTTATCCACTTACTTCTACTGCATGGAGAGGTCGATCACGGAGGCCATGGATGTGGTTGCAATATTTTTCTCACTTTGAGAGTGAATCACGAAGAAGAAAAACTTCTCGGTTTGAGGGACGACCTTCCTACATTGCTTGGCAGAGATCAAGAAAATGACACTAGGTGGGAATACTTCAGGTATCCGATACAATTTTCTGCTCAAAGTAATAATACCACTGCAAGGCCTAGACTCATATACAACATGATTTTTCCATAAATACATTTGTCCCAAAATAAAATCACAAACTTCAAGGGGAGCAAGACCACACAATACATCATCCTTGAATGGTTTGATGCCATATGACAATAGACACTATTGGTTGATGTGAAGATCACTTCTTTGGTGGAGCCATTCGATGGTGTAGCTGGGATGCGGGTATGACATTGTTGGCAAGGCTATCTGCTCAATGACCTCCACTAAGATGAGGTTCTTCTAGCTACTTCTATCAACGATGAAGTGCAACAGAGTGTCTTTCACCCACATCTATGAATGAAAGAGGTGCTTGTCTTCCCATGGCTCATTAGGTTCATTGGGTTGGATCTTGGTAATAGCAACGATGACACTGGGTTCCACATCAATGATATGTCTCCCATTTTATGGTTCTAACTGAGAGTTAAATCTCACATCTGATTGAGAGGCTTTCACTTCAACCATTAATTTTTTATTTAATGATGAAAATTCTAAATTTCTATTATTAATTTTAATATAAATATTTTAAAAGAATTCCATAATTAATTAATTTGATATAAATATTTTAAAAGAGGTAGATGGTTTTATAAGCAATTCACTCTTATAAAAAAAACTTTTACATTGTTTATTTCACATATTTTATAGATTTTTGAATGTTTTAGCTCTTATAGGAATTTGTTTTTATCTTTGTAAATTTATTCATTTAGTTATCATCTTCTATTAATAATATTAATGATTATTTTTTATCTACAAACAATATTTATAGTGAATTGCATAACTATATATATCACCTTTAATTTAAAATCTTATAAATAAATAAAAAATAATTTTAATTTTTAAAATTTTTATATTTTTTTTAATTTAAAATCTTTTAAATAAAGAAAAAATAATTTTAACTTTTAAAAATCTTCTTGTTTTAAATTTTAGATGTAAATTTTCATTGCTTTTACGGTTTATGAGAATGAGTTGAGTGTCTACTTGAAACGTTTTTTCTTGATGATGAGTTGAGTGTTCATTCTAAACATTAAAAATTTCAAAAATTCTATACATAATTTACATCCAAAAATTTGAAATATTATTAACCTAATCTGCATACTTTTATTTTAAAAATATTTTTAATATTTAATCCAATTAAAAATTAAAATAAATTTAAAATATCAACATCTTCCTCAAAGTCGGCTTCTCTTCTGTGAGATTGAGTGAACTTCTCTCTTCTGTGTGGTTGAGTGAATTTCTCGTTATCTGTTTGTGATATCCATATCATCTTCACAATGAGTGGACGAGTTCATTTCTCGTCTTTTATTTTGTTACTTATTTACTGTATCCATGTCATCTTCATATCTGTGTGATTGAGTTCCATTTTCGTTTTTTCTTTTGTTGTGCCCTTAACGATATCATCCTCACAACCTTTCATTTTTCGTTTTACCTGTCGTACTGCACTTCGATATCATCCTCACTGTCGCCTCTCTCCTATGTGGCAGAGTGATATTTTTTTTAAGTTGTTATAAAAGAATTATTTATGATTAACTCATTATTTTAATGATCCTCCCTTTTTTTTGTTTTTTTCTTTGTTATTTATATATGGATTTACTTCTTTGTCCTATTGATCAAAATTGAATCTTCCTTAACATTTTCAAGAGGCTCAAATCCATTTTAAAAAGATAATTCAAAAATATCCATAAAAAATTTGTAAATCCGTGAAATCAATTGCAATTTATGAAAAATAATAAATATCATAAAAGATAATTAAAAAAATACCCATAAAATCTTTGAAATCACTTACTATTTATGAAAAATGACAAATATCATAAAATATTAAAAAATGGTAGATTTTCAATAACTCATCATATTCTCATCTAAAGACTAAAATAATCTCTATTTTAGTTGACTCTTATACCATGTACCCTTCCATAAAGTTAAATCCATCACATAATTCACACTTAGATAAATATCTTACCATCATATTAATGTATGCACTATTTTAAGTGTGAATTAATGAAAACTTGTCAAAAAGGTTAAACACGTAGACTTTGTGAATCCCCACTTGAATTCATGTGTTATGAGCATTGTCTATTCTTGTCAATATGAGAATTGATATCACATTTAGTTTACATAATGTTTTTTATTCCCACACTCACCATAATGCTATTTGCTTTGTTTTTGTTGCCTCCAACATTTGTGGCAATGTCATTTCCCTTGTTATTTTTGCTTCCACTCCTGGTTCTATAAAAAATAAAATCAATTAGTCATAAGTTATGGATGTAAATTTTAATGACATTGGGAGCTTATTAGTAAGATTAATTACAAATGAGACATTGAATGTCAATTTTAAAGAATAATATTCCATTTCACCAATCATATCGTTTTAAAGAGTAATATTTCATTTCACTAATCATATCGAACATGTCGATTCGTAGTTATTTTATTCCAATTATAATGCTATGTGTTTTCCTGTTAAAATTCATGACATGGTTACAACTTTGGTATCTAATATGATTATTATTTCAACACAATGGAGGGTCACTCAAGCATCCAGTGTGTAATTCATGACATCCCCACTAATACAATATATCATGAGAACAAAACACATAAGTAAGAATTGAGTGTGAATCTCTCAACAATAAACCAATATTGTACAAGTTTGGTCCAACTCATCATAAAGATAATGCACATTTTTTCTTTGTTTCACATAAAACTATTTAATGGTTATACTTGGGATTAAAATCTCTATTAAGCTTGGTGAAATTCTATAGCTTGTGTGTTCTTGATTAAGTTTAGAAATGAAATTGCACAAAATGAACATTGTCAACATCACAAAACATAAAATTGGGATTCCAAAAATGAGAATTGTGATTTTTTTCATTCAATTTATAGCATCATCAAATCCCCACTCCTTTGTTCTCCAAAATAATCCTTCCCCTTTTCTCAATTCCATGCATCTTTATCAATCACACTCTTTCAGTTTATTTTTTTTGTTTTTACCAACATTGACATTAGGGCGACAATACTTTGCAAATATTTTGAGAATTTCCCATAGTTTTTTTTCCCACTTCCTCATTCTAAGCCCAAGATCATGGATACATATTCTTTGTAGCATTAATGCTTGGAAAAAAAAATTGAAGCTGGGTGGGAGTATTAAGAAAACTAGAGAGAAGGTAACACATTTTTTTATCATCATCAAACTTAGGCATTAGGGATTATACTCTAACATCTCATTCTTTCATGCATTTTTGCATAGTTTGATAGATAAAGTGAACAATCAATATCCTCAAAATAACATACTATTCAGTCTTGATGAGTAGTTTTCTTTAGTTTAGTGTTGCTATGGATCTTGGGAAGCTCCAATGAAATGGATGCAATTATGATAGATTCTCATGTTCCTAGGGGCCTATAACACAAGTAAGACATCTTCATTGTTTTTACAGTATTTGGATAGAATTATCACCCTTCAACAAAGACCTCAAAATATACTACAATTTCTTATTTTTCTAAGGAGATATAGAATGAACATGACTCTCATGGTTACTTAGAATTGGGGTATGTTCAAAATATATTGAATATGATATGCATTGCCCATGCATCACATGGATACATAGATTACATTGCCTAATATAGGGTGTGCACAACAATGTTTGATTTTGTAAAGTTTTATATTGTCATTTTTAACACTTTGAAATTCCTCCAAAGAAAATGTGGCTCAATGATTATGAATTATTATTATTAATGTATATTTAACCCATAAAAATTTGATATTTGAAATTGTACAAAGTATGCTTATTATTACTTTTAAGTTTTTATTGAACTTTCAATTTATTTATATGGTTGTTTCTTAAATTTTAAGATTTTAAATAATTAGAAGGGAAATATTTTTTATTTTATTTTTAAAGTGAGTATCTAATTTTTTCTTGTCAATTCAAATACAATTACTTTTTTAACTTTTCATCATGGAAGGGTTTCAAATGAATATATATCCTTCAACTTAAAATTAAAAACAATCTTTCAAATTTGATCATTAAACTTGATCATTTTCCCTTTTAAATTTTAATCTTATCTCCTTACTAAATTGATTTCTTATCTTGTCTAGATATTTATTTATAATCAATCTCATCATCTCAATTAACTTCTCATGTTTTCTTTTTTTTATTTGTTTATGGAATTTTACTCTCAATAATATTTCTTTCTAATTTTTTGTCTTATCCTTTTTTTCTATGTTTTTAAGCTCATTTTTTTCTCAAGCATAAAGAGTATATATATTGAAAATTTTAATTTATGAAAATTATTTTAAAATTTTATTATTGAAATATTTATATATAATAAAAATATATACAATTTTATAAAGATAAATAAAAAGAGATACATAGATATAAATACGAATAATATTGTATAAATATATTATATATAAGATTTACATTAAAATATCTTAACAATAATTAAAATTTTATTTGTATATATCTATTTTAAATGATGATCCAGATTTTATGAGCAGAACGAAATGAATATAGATTATTAACAGGTGCTTAACAAAAAATACCAAAGATGCAGTAAAACTAGTTTTCTATTCAATAACGAAATAAGCTGAAATTGCAAAATGCAACGGAAACAAGCTTGCTGGAATGGTGGCGGCTTATCCCTGAGAAGAGATGTGACGACAGCGCGCATTCGCAAGAAGAAGATTACAATGAGGCTTTGAAGACCTTTTTACAATAAGCAAGAATTCCAAAAACCCTATACATTAAAAAACCTAACCCTAGGAGATGAAGCGCCAAAAGTCATGTGGGCCCCGTTTGGGTAAGTTAGTACATCAACTTCCCAGGGTCGATACGATCTCTGTTTTAGGCATGTGATAGCCCATTGGAAAGGTATCATAGAGGAGATTAATTTTGGGGGTTCAATCATGACTTAGGCTATCATTGAGGAGCTCGATACTGAAAAACCTTCATTTAGTCCCTCAAAATGGCCCCGGAAGATAAAACTGCTAAAAATAGTAAATTGCCAAAAATGTCAAAAAATCGTTTTGAGCCAATTGGAAAAGGTGGGTGGCCACTGATATCCATCTGGATCAATCCTCCCTCCTTAGGAAGCAATGGTCTCCATTGCGTTGAGGTCCCCCATTACATGAGGAAATTTCTGCTGAATTTGGCCCCAGGTGAGCCACTTGCCTTGGTGCAGGAGTTGCCCTGCTTTGACGACTCGATAAAGCTAGATCCTTTGATGTCGAGTGCCCTTGATATGTCTGTCCACAATCTGATCATTGGATGCCTATTGTATGGAGTTGGGGTTGAGCTATGTTGGTGTCAGTTGTTTTGCTACTTGTGAGGTGTCTAATAATGGTGGGAAATAAGGGCGAAGGAGATCCACGTTGAACATTGGATGCAGGCCAAGGAAAGGAGAAATTTTGAGCTCAAAAGAATTATCCCCCACAGCCTTGGTGATAGTGTGCGGTCCATAACGAAGTGGGCGAAGCTTCCGATGGGGTCCTGTAAGGCGTTCTTTCTGCAAGTGCAACCAAACTTTGTCGCCCATCTGAAACTTATGCGGCAACCGATGTTGATCATGGCATTGTTTGTACTTGTCATTAGACTTTTGTAGGATATCCTGAACCTGTTGGTGGATGTGCTAGATCTGCTCAATGAACCAGGTGTCTTTCTCAGCTTCAATTGGAGTAGGAGATGAGTCAGTCGAGGTGACCACAAGGGGAACTGCAACATCTATGGGACCCAATGGTTGGAATCCCAACTCCACTTGAAAGGGGCTGTGATTGGTTGAGCTATACAAGGCTCGATTGTAGCTATGCTGGACATAGGGAAGGCTCTCATCCCATGTGTGAGGGTTCTTTTAATTATACATGTGAAGGACATGCACAATCATTCAATTTACAACCTCGATTTGGCCATCTGTTTGGGGGTGGAAGGTCATGGATTTGGTGATCTTGGTGTCCAGCAGTGACCAGAGGCTCGACCAGAATGTGCTGAGAAATTGACTATCCTAATCCGAGACAATGGTTTGTAGGATTCCAAAATGTACCCAGACTCATTCAAAGAAGAGCTTGGTAGTGGCCACTGCTATGATGTTTTTCTTGCAGGCAACCAAAATCACCATATTAGAAAAGTGATCAACAACCACAAAAACACAGTCATTTCCCCGCTTGGTGGATGGGAGGCCCAACATGTAGTGCATTGAGATGGATTCCCATGGCCTGTCAGGAGTATGAAGAGGGGTGTACAGGCCCTATTTCTTAGTGGTTGGTTTGGCAATAGCGTAGGCAGTGCAGGACTTGATATACTTGCCAACCTCCTGTCGAAGTTTTGACCAATAGAAATGTTTCTGTAGCATCGCCACTGTCTTTTTGACGCCGAAGTGTCCTGCCACCCGACTGTAGTGGGCTTCCTAGATCATCTTCGCTCGCTCACTTGATGGAACACAGATATGGCCCAGACGACACAACAACCCATCCTGAAGATGGAAATTATCGACAACTACATTTTCACCCAACATTTGGTAGGTGGTGGCGAAGTCATGGTCTGTCTCATAGAGTTGGGGCCATCCANNNNCATAGAGTTGGGGCCATCCAGATGTCTCATGGCCACAAGAGTCTAGCACCATGGTGAGTTCCACGAATGGTGGTTTGCTAAGGCAATCAACGACGTAATTGGTGCTTCCTGTTTTATACTTGATGTTGAGGTGGAATAGTTGGAAGTATGTGGACCACTTTTGATGGCGATCATTCTGCAATTTTCCTTGTGTCTGCATGAACTACAGCGGTTTATGATCAGTGTGGATGACTGTCTCCTTCCCAATAATGTAATGTATCCACTGGCGGCATGCTTTCACAATGGAGTACATTTCTTTGTCATAAGTAGGTTACTTACGGACAATATCTGACAATGTCTCACTATGATAGGCCACGGGGTGGCCGTGCTGAGTGAGAATGACGCCTACAACATAGTCTGAAACATCTGTCTCGATCTCAAAGGGATGTTGCAGGTCTGGTAGTGAAAGTACTAGGGCTGAGCACAAGCGCAACTTCAAATCATCGAATGCTTGTTGTTGGTACCGACCCCACACAAGTTTCTCCTTACCACCACCCCTGTTTATTTGGCTGAGGGCCCATGCAATATGGGTGAAACCCAACATGAACCTGCGATAGAAATTAACAAGTCCCAAGAAGCTCTGAAGCTCAGTGAGTGTTGTTCGGGCTGGCCAGTCACGAATGACTTGGATCTTGGCTAGATCCACATGTACGCCATGCTGATCAATGATGTAGCCCAGGTAATGGACCCTGTCCATGCCGAAGGAGAATTTTTCCAAGTTGGCATATAGCTTGTGCTGTCGCAGGGTGTGCAGAACCTGTTGAATATGCTGCAAGTGTTTGGCCCTATAAATTAGAATGTCATCTAGATACACCATTACAAAAGTATTGGTGAATGGTCGCAGGATATCTTCCATCATCCTCATGAAAGTGGCTGGAGCATTTGTCAAACCAAAGGGCATGACCAACCATTCAAAAAGTCCTTCCTTTGACTTGAAGGCGGTCTTCCATACATCTGTTTGTTCTATTAGAACCTGGTGGTAGCCAGACTTCATATCAATCTTACTGAAGTATTTGGCCCCCATGAGTTGATCAAGGAGGTCATCGATTCGGGGAATCGGGTACCGGTTTCTGACAGTGATTTTATTCAGAGCCCGATAATCAATACAGAGTTGCGAGGTTCCATCTTTCTTCTGTACCAGCACGATTGGGCTCCTGCAAGGTGATGAGCTGGGGTGAATTTTCCCCTTGTGGAGCAGTTCTTAGATCTATCACTTGATCTCCTCATTCTCTAACAAAGAGCGATGATAGACTGTCTCATTGGACAGAGGTGCGCCAGGGGTCAAATCGATGGGTTGCTTGACCTGGCAGTGTAGAGGTACCCCTGTAGGTGAGGAGAAGATATCCGAGTATTCTTCCACAACCTTATCTACTTGCTTCTATAAAAAAAAAATAGTCATGGGTTATGGATGTAAATTGTAATGACATTAGGAGCTTATTAGGAAGATTAATTACAAATGAGTCATTGAATGCCAATTTTGAAGAGCAAACAATAACATTGAAAAAACCCAAGGAAATAAGGTTCATTTTTCATGTTCACATATTCCATCTCACTAATAGTATCGGACATGTTGATTCATATTTATTTTATTTCATTCATAATGTTATGTGTTTTCCTGTTAAAATTCATGACATGGTTACAACTTTGGTATTTAATATGATTATTATTTCAGCACATTGGGGGGCCTTTCAACCATTGAGTATGCAATTCATAGTATCCCCACTAATACAATAGATAATGGGAACAAAACACATAACTAAGAACTGAATGTAAATCTCTCAACAATCCACCAATCTTGTACAAGTTTGGTCCAACTCATCATAAATATAATGCATAGTTTTTCTTTGTTTCACATAAATACATTTAATGATTATGTTTAGGATTAAAATATCTATTAATCTTGTTGAATTTTTCTAACTTGTTTTTTCTTGATTAAGTTTAGATATGAACTTGCACAAAATGAATCTCATCAACATCATCAAATCCTCACTACTTTCTTCTCCAAAATGATTCTCTCCCTTTTCTTGATTCCACACATCTTTATCTATCAAACTCTCTTACTTTCTTCATCTTGTTTCTCGCAACATTGACATTAGTATGACGATAATTTGCAAATATTTGAGAATGCCCCATAGCTCTCTTTCCCCCTACCACATCCCAAACCCAAGATCAAGGAGACATATCCTTTGTAGCATTAATGTTTGGAACAACATTTTTGAAGTTGGGTGAGATTTTAAAAAAAAATATGAAGAAGGTAACACCATTTTAATTATCATCAAACTTATGCATTAGAGATTATGCTCTAACATCCCACCCTTTCATGCATTTTCACATGGATTGAGAGATAAAGTGAATAATTAATATCCTTAATAAAAATAACATACTATGTGGCCTTGATGAATAATTTCCTTTGGTTTTCTGTTTCTATGGATATTGGAAAGCTTCAAATCATAAACATATTAACCTAAATAATTAGTGCATGCAATTATGCTATATTTTCATGTTCCTAGAGGCTTATAACACAAGTAGGGTATCTTCATTGCTTTTATAGTATTTTGGATAGTACTATCACCTTTCAACAAATGTCTCAAGATATGCTTCAATTTCTTCTTTTCTAATTGAAATGTAGAATGAACATGTGTGGTTAAGTAGAATTGGGGTATGTTCAAAATATGAATATAAGACTCCTTTCTCATGCATCATATGATTACATAGATTATATCTTCTAGTATATGGGTGTTCACAAAAATCATTAATTTAGTAATTGTGTCTAAAATTTTATATTGTCATTTTTGACACTTGAATTTTTATTATTATCAACGTATATATAACCCATTAAAATGTTATATTTGAAATTACAAAATATGTTTATTATTATTTTTTATTGAAATTTCAACTTATCTATTATCCATTAAATTTTAACATTTTAAATATTATAAGATCAATT
>CBVK0100043854.1:0-27735 GCA_900067695.1 Picea abies
ATGGATACTCCTCTTCCAGGAAACTAGAAGAAAGAGGATGCTACTTCTAGAGAAGTAGTGGATTCTACTGTCTATCGATAGTTAGTGGGTTCGCTAATGTATCTAGTGAACACGAGACCAAACATTTGCTATGTGGTTAACTAGCTAAGTAAAGCGATGGTTAAACCTACCAATCTCTTTTGGAAGGAGGGTAAGCATGTTCTGAGATACCTTAGGGGAACATATGAGTATGGATTGTGGTACAGACAAACAGATGAGGTGAAGTTGCATCACTTCACAGATGCAGATTGGGCGGGCAGCCCAATGGACAGAAAGATAACATCAAGGGGGATATTTAGTATCGAATATACAATTGTTTCTTAGTACAAAAGGAAGTAGAGATCTATGGAACTTAGTTCAGTGGAAGTGGAATACATGGCAGCGAGTCAAGCTACATGTGAGGCTATCTGGATGAGAAATATCTTGGTTGGTTTTCTTGGTTCTCATTTAGATCCGACAGTGATTCATTGTGATAATCAAAGTTGCATTAAAATCTCGATTAATCCTTTGTTTCATGATAGATCTAAGAATATAGATATCCATTATCATCATATCATAGATTGTGTGCAGTGGAATATCATGTTGTTTCAGTACATTCCTACGGAAGATCAAGATGCAGACATTCTGACAAAGGTGCTCACCAGGAGAAAATTCCAATATCATAGAGACGGGATCAAGGTGAAGGATAATCCCTTTCTTGTTGAGAGGGAGTGTTGAGATTCAACAAGAATATCCTAGTGATAATTATGAACCTACACTAGGATGGAGCCTCAAGATATTTTTAGGTGGAAGTCTATTTTTAGATGATGAGAAAATTCTATTTATAGATGATGAGCAAATTATGTTTATAGATTATGTCTACTTATATATGGTGAGTGAATTCTATTTATAGATGTATGTCGACTATTATTATCCCTTAATAATAGTTGGACAATAAATATTAATCTATCCTCAATGAGAACTTGGAAATAGTAACTGAAGTGGAAAATCAGTTAGCTATAGGAAATTTGAGTTCAAAGGTTGACTGGTGGGACATGCAATTCAAATTAGTTGTAATTGAGTGATTCGAAGTTGTAATAGAGTTATATGTGTAGTTATGTGAGTTGTAAAGTAGTTTAACTTAGTTAAGTGAGTTAAGCTCAGTTGTACTAGTTGTAACTGAACTTACACTAGTGAGAGATCAATGAATTAATTATTAATTAATTCACAATCATTGGTCTCACATGCAACTGAAGATTTACCACTATTAACTGCATGCATGTCAGATCCAGTGGAGACCTATTTGAGATAACAAGTGAAAGGGACAGTTTCAATATCAATTGTGACATTATAGAGTGCACTCATGCAACCACACACACATTGGATGTGCCCATGAGGATTGCGCAACCTAGGCAAGAGGGATTCATTCATTGCATGGATTTCCATTAGTAGGGATTGTGTAGAGGAGGCAGGTTGTTTGGAAGCAGTAAATTGGCACATGAATTTGTCAATTTTTGTGTGACAGTGTGAGACGATTGTATATTGTACTAAGAGATCTTGGATTAGATTTTTGTATGATATTGTTTCATGATCCATGATACATAGATAATATATGATAGTGGGGTTTTTATATTTATGCTTTCCCAGTAAAAAATTTGTGTTATGTGTGATTGATATTTCTTCTTGATATTGCAATTGGCGATCATTTTTTAAATTCTTCAAGAATATTTGTAGAAGCGATTCTGTATTTAACAGTGGCATATAATTATTAGATCAAGAGAATCCAGACAATATTAAAATTTCTACATCCTTAAGGCGTGAACAATGGCAACAAGTTCCATGTCATGTGTGGCATAATTCCTCTCATGTTCCTTAATCGTTCTGGGCTCATATTCAATGACATGTCCATTTTGTGTGAGGAATCCCCCAACTCCTTCCTTACATGTGTCTGTACATACCACAAAACTTTCCTTTGGGTCAACAATATTTAACACAGGTGCACTAGTAAGTAATTCCTTCAACAGATTAAAATGCTTTTCACACTTGAGTGTCCATTCAAATTTAGTTCCCTTCTTTTGCAAAGAAGTGATGGGATGATAAATATTAGAGAACCCTACTATGAACCTTTTGTAGTAGCTAGCTAATCCTATAAAATATCTGACCTATGACACATTTCTGGGTGTTGGCCATCCTCTAATGGCTTCGATCTTCTCTAGATCTACTGCTATTCCCTACTATGAAATAATGTGTCCCAAGTAATGGATCTTCTTTTGATAAAAATAAAACTTAACTTGGAATACAACTGATGTTCTCTCAGTACTTGCAACACCACTCTTAAGTGATTTTCATGCTCCTCTTCAAACCTAGAATAGATCAGTGTGTCATCCAGGAATACTATGACAAACTTATCCAAATAATTTCTAAATACGCCATTCATTAACCACATGAAGACATCTTGGTGCATTGGTCATTCCAAATGGAACCACTACAAATTCATAATGCCCATACCTAGTACTAAAGGTTGTCTTATGAATATCTTCTTCCTTTATTCTTACTTGATGGTATACTACCCTCAAGTCAATCTTTGAGAATATCTTTTCTCCTCTTAGCTTATCAAAGAGGTCATCAATTTAGGGTAGAGGATACTTGTTCTTTATAGTTCACTTGTTCAATTGTTGGAAGTCAATACACAGCCTCAAGGTTCCATCCTTCTTTTTGATAAAAAGTACTGGTGCTCCCCAAGGTGAAACACTTGGACGTATGTACCCTTTCTTCAACAATTCCTCCAACTGCATTTGTAATTCTTTTAACTCTGGTGTGCTCATTCTGTAAGGTGTTTTTGACACTGGGGAAGTTCCTAGCACTAAATCAATTGAGAAATATATATCCCTTATTAGTGGCAATCTGGGTATTTCTTGGAATACATCTTCAAATTCTTACAGTATCGAGGAATATTTGAGGTTTGCCCCCTTTGTATTTTCTGGCCCTTCCATATGAGCTGCATACAATTAACATCCTTTCTTAAAACATATTTTTAGATGTAAGGATGAGATCTCCCTTATAGATATGGGTCTTGGAACTCCTTTCATAGTGCTTTGTTTTCCATTTCCATCAAGACATGTAAATTTCTTGTTATGACAATCAAGGAAAACATGATGCTAGTCCAACCAATCCATTCCAATCATAATATCATAAGACCCCAATGGTATGATATTTAGATCAATACTAGTATTCACGCCATTAAGACTTGTGGAATAACTTCTGACCATGTCATGGATTCTTCTTTTGGTTCCAGTGGCTAACTGAGCCAAACTTTATTTTCCAAGTTTACTTTTCTCCAAATGTAATATATCCACTATCTTAAGATAAATGAAACAATGAATTTCTCCTAAATCAATCAAAATAGCAACAGGATGATTTGTGATCTTAACTTCCACCTCGATCATATTGGACCGGTACTCTTCTTATCGATCATATAAAGTTGCATAGATTCTTCCCATATCTTTGACTATTGAAGCCTCTTGCATGTTGTGCATAGTCTTCACGCTGTCCTTTCTGTGTGGGCAATCCTTGTATAGGTGATCTTCCTTGCATCCCCAACATTGGATTGGTGGTCTTCCCCTTTTTCCCAAGGAATCTTCTTTCTTGAAATTCATCTTAGCATACTGATCTTGACGATTTCTATTAGGATCATTCCTGTTGAAGGAAGGTTTGAATCCTTTCCTCCTATGATCAGACTTCTCATTCTTCTTTTCCTTCCAATATTTCTGCAAAGAGTCTCTTCCCTAGCCTTGCTCATACAGGTATTTATCCTTCCTGATGGCTTCAATCAAGGTATTGGGCTCATCATACTTGATCTTTTCCTTATAAAAGGATGACAGACCACTTAGAAATCTCTGTATTTTCAATTTCTCATTACCAATGAACCCAACATACTTTAAAATTCCCAAGAAATTCTTCCTGTACTTTTCCATAGTCATGCTTCCCAACTTGAGTTCAAAGAACTCCTACATTTTATTGTCATAGAAATTCTCCGAGAGGTACTCCTTTTGGAAGTACTTCTTGAACTTCTTCCAAGTGATCCTACTTTCATTATCATGTTCAAATTTCTTCAATTGGTCCCACCACATTGCAACTTTTCCATGTAAATGGTAGGTGGTAATCCTAGCTTCCAGATTTGATGAATAGCTATGCAACTGAAAATATCTCCAGAGTCTAAGAAACCATGCTTTGACATCATATTCCCTTTCTCTTTCACCATCAAAGGAAGGTGTCTTGAGCATCCTCAGCTCTCCTTGCAAACTATCTACCTCTTGTTTCCTTATTTGTTGTCTAATAGGATACACCTCTGGACTACTTCCGGGATCTTTTGATGCATAAAAATTTCCTTCTGAGTAAGGAGGTGAGTGGTGTCCATGAGCTCTACTGGCACTTCTGGCATAACCAACTCTTCCACAATCATCCCTTCTTTCATGGAACTTGCGTTCTTCCTCTTGTATTGGTTTTGATCCCTTCTTTGTTTGTCTCTACAACTGATTTAAGATCTGCAACACTCGAGAATTTATCTAAATTTTCTCTCTCATCGGTCTCTCATTGTCTGCTTTGTATCTCTACACTTCCATCTTTAGGCTTCTTACTTTTTATATTAATGTTTCCTGCTCTCCTTTTCCGTTGCATCCATTAGACTTTATATATGCATTACCAACTCTGTTATTTTGGCCTTCGACCTCCTTATCATGACTGGAGGCTCCCTCGCCTTCTTCTATTTCCTCAATACACATCCTAAGTAGATGTGTTTAAACCCCTTAATTATGCAAAATGTGCTAGCGGCCATTTTTTTAGAATTATGCATATGATAAACAAAATTTCCAAACCATGCTACAAGTCTCTTTCTTTTTTTTGTTCATGGAGATCATATCCCCATTGTCCGAAAATAGCAGTGTCATGTCATCCTTGACTGAAACATAATTTTATCCTGCGTAGGAACTTCCTTCAAAACACCTTCCCAGGTGACCACAACTAGAAACCATGGCTAAATGCTTCCTTAGCACTTTTCTATCTCGAATACCACCAATTAGGCCCTTAGCCCTCATTCCCTTAGCTCTCAATCTACATATGACCACGACCATGACTCTTCACTTAGCTGAAAAAGCACTTGTCTAGAGCTTCGGGACTTCAGAAATTTCAACCAGGACCAAATCAACGATCATCGTCCTCTTTCATAATCAACGATTGAGATCCAATTCGTGACTCTACACTTCAAGAGTCTCAACTTTCCTCACTTGCCTCCTCCCGGAACGCTTTTACCTATAGTTCATGATCTGCTGATGGGTGTTCTCCCACAGATCAATGGCTATGAATTGCTTTGCCTCTTCGGGCTTCAGAAGTTTCAAAACTTTCCTCCTACACTTTCTCCGGGAGTGATTTCACTCGAAGTCGACAATCCTTCGACGTGTGTCTTCTGGCATTAATGGTCGATATATACTCCAACCTTTAGGCCTTTGGGAGTTTTCTACCCAACACAACCTGTCACATCTTTCCCCACTGGAGTGACCAGTTTCTAGACTAAACAATTTGTCGCTACGTGACAAAATAATGGAAGAGGACACATGGCCCAATCATGCGAGTGCCATGTGTCATGTTCTAACTGACTTTTAAATACTCCAAATGCCCAAAAATTACTGACATGTGGCACACATCCCATGTATCCATGTCATCCCAGGTGACGTCAACAAGCCACGTCACTTCAAGAATCCCAAGATCCACATCACCTCTAGGTGACGTCATCATGCCCCATCACTTCAGCTCTTCGGGCTTAGGGACTTCGAGAGTTTTCATACTAGCACACTTCCAATTCTGCCAAACTCTGAATTCCTAAACTGGCCAATCTGTCGCCATGTCTCCTCCTGTATCGAATGACTAAGATTCACTTTGGGTCTTCACCGAGAGTCCATGGATCTACACCAAGGGTCCTCCTTAATATGACAGTTGAGGCTTACTTCGGGTCTTCGGACTTCAAAAATCTCAAATTTCAAAACTTATCTAGCCCCGTTGGATTTTATCTAAAGCCTTGGATCTGTTGACACGTGGATCTCGGTAGATCAATGGATGAGATCATTTCAGGTCTTAGGGTTTCAAAAATCTCAAAATTCAAACCTCCTCGAAGTACACAGGATCCTACTGCGTGTCCCCTTGAATCAGACGGTTGAGGCTTACTTTGGACCTTCACCTGAAATCCATAGATTTATACCATGTCTCTTCTAGATCAGATGACCCAAATTCACCTTGACAATCCGACGCTTGATATTTAATCTAGATGATCTGGCGACTGAGATCTATTTTAGATGATCGAACGATAGACATTTACTTCGGCCCTCCAGCTCTCAGGGCTTTGGGTGTTTTAAATATCAACTAAAAACCTCTCGAATATATTTATCTGGAGTTATTGATCTACTGACACGTACCTCTTGGTGATTGATGGTCGGGATCTAATTCAGCTATTTCACCTCCTTCTCGTCCACAAACTTCCGGAGTTACGGATCTCACACCACTTATCTCTCCTTGACAATGGATGACCCCAAAATAACTCGGCTATATGGAGTTTCAATGCTCGAGCCCTAACATGTCACATCAATTACTGCCTTTTAGTTTGTGGGGGCATGCATCGACGGTTTGGAGTAACCCTATTTTCTCCCCACAATTCTCCTAACGCTGACACGTAACCCCTCGATGAAACTATGGTTTGGACTGTGGGACCGCCTTGAGGAATTATCTCCCGTGCAACTTGGTTCCACGCAATGTCGACTGTCTGTTGATCTCTCTCTCCAATGGGATCTGACGGGGTGACCTTAACACTTTCTTCATTTTCATCAGATGACCCTTGTTCACCTGTCCTCCGATCCAACGATCCCGGATCTCTCTTGATCCTACAGTGGCGATCGCTCCCAAATTTGAAGGGGATAGTCATGATCCTTCGAACCCCTTACAACGAGTATTTGGTGATCTAACTCCTACATAGATTCTACAACACCATTCCTCCTGATATTTTCAACTCCACGGTCAGAGTTCGATCTATAACCACGAGACTCTGACCAACAGACCTAGCCCATACCGGCCCGGTGTTTCAACCAAAAGATTTGATACCAAACTTTAACATACCAAGCCACCCACAGGACGGGGTACACTACCTTCAAGCCCACCCTTGGACTTCTTTCTCTTACCGATACCTTTTTAAAATTTAATGATGCATAAAATAAAAGACTTTAATGACATGCACAACAGTAGTCAACAAGCATGCATAGTCTAAAGATTCAATTAAACGATAATTAAATATACAGTGAAAATACATTCATATACATGTAAATGATACCATAATAGAGAGCACTTATCTTTATGAAATATGACACCAACTGGCTATAGACCAAGGACATTCCACCCAACCGTAGACACTATTGTTCCAAAACTCAACAACAATGTCACCCCCGAGCCAGGGCTATGAATCCACAAGGATGGTTCCAGAGTGTTACGTGTCTTCCCAAACTAGTCATCACCCAAGCTCTCACAAGATTCCTAGCTCTCACATAAATCCAAGTACCCATCTCTCTTCTACCCATATTGCACCACCCAAGAGAATGGACCTCCACCCTTCTCTGCCACGCAGTCCCTCAGAAAGTCCTTCTTCTTATTTGAGCTCCAACGCAATTGGTCTAGAATATCAATGTTGGAACTCTTAGGACTCACAACTTTGAGCAACGCTGGACACATGCCAATGCATATCAGACATGCATGCCTTAAGTCACGAATGGATCACACAAACAACCACTACAACCCACCATACCATGGCTAATTCTTCAGCAATTTGGTTCCCTTTTGCAATCCAATACATGGATGAGGATGGATCAATGAATGGGTAAGTGAGTGCATGGAAGGGCGTGAGGGAAATAATGGTACAAAACATAGAAGTGAAGGAGTGGACGAGCCAATGAACAACCCCACAATCAAACCAGGGATGGGTTTAAGTATTTTCATGGGGAAGCAAGAACCTCCTAGCCTTCCCCAAGAAGCTCACATAATCAATCCCCTCCCTTAGGAAAAAAGAGTAATTAACATAGGAATAAGAATTTATCCCCTCAAGCCCCCTCTCTTGTGGAATCATAGCCCCCTATAACTCTAGTCCATGTCCATCTAGCATCCAACAATGTGTTTATTATTAATAATGATCAAAACATTACATTTCTTGGGCATACTGGCCCTTTAATAATTGTTTGGGCACTCAGTCCTCTCGACATTGTAACAATACATTATTTAAAATGGGGGTTTGAAACCTGGGGTGTTACATATGTATGGATTATAAGAATCATCTGTGTATCCCATGGTGTGGCTTCTAACATCTGTTGGAACAATTATTCTTCCAGGACATATGTCTGGATTAGAAGAATATTTCTTGTATCACTCTATGCAGTGAGTGACTTAATCAACACCATTCTTGATTACTAGGATGGAGTATGGATTCAAGAGATGATGTAGTTGATGCTATAATCTGATATTGATAGTGATGATGGTGCTCATGATTTAATCATGAGATATCTTGTGTGGCTTTGATGATGCTACCAATCGAATGGTATGTTTGTGCTCAAGACCACTTCTTTCAATATCGCCCTATCTAGGAGGGAGTGTTGATATTTTTGGTAGACATTGGAGGTATTAACCTCCACATGTGACCTTGAAAAGACTAGAATATTTTGGGAAGCAAGAGAAACCATAAAAGCCTTGGACATAACCCTAGAAGACAAGTCGACTAAAGAGAATAATCAATATTGAGTTTCTAGCCTCCACAAAGAGAAGTCAGTCCAAACAGATAAGGAAGAGAATTATAAATATAGGATGCCAGAGCTCATTTGGACACACATATCTCACAACTTCATAAATTCAGTAAGTGCGCAAGTTTGGAGAGTACCTGCAGTTGCAACCACTACAACTAGTATTTTCGGTTTTTGGCTTGGACTTTCTCTTGGTTATGGTTTGGAATTTCTACTTGGTATGCTAGCTCTGGAGAGTGGTACGCTACCTTTATTGGATTTTGGAACTATGTCTTGCTTCCATAATTATTCTCTCTGACAGGTTTAAGGTGCTCAAGGGTGGCTTCGGCCCTATGGTCGAGTGACAAAATTGATATATTGTCTATGGTTAATAAGCACACCTATTATTTATAAATGCCCATGAATCAATAATATGTATCAGTTCTCCCTCCCAACATGGGGATCCATCTCTTCCCTTTCAGCTAAGGGAGTTATCTCTACAAGCCCCATATTGTCCTGCAAGTACGCAAGATTTATCCTGGACAAAGGATTTGTCAGAATATCTGCCACCTGCTCATCTGTGGAGATATACTGAATTTTCAATTCTCCTTATTGGAATTTATCACAAATAAAGTAGTATTTGATATTAATATGATTTGACTGGTCATGAAACATTGGGTGTTATGATATCCTCATACAACTTTGATTGTCACAGTATATTATGGTCTAATCTAGTACCTAATCAAATAATCTATAAATCAACTTCCTTAGCCATAATGTTTCAGTACATGCCTCACATGATGTGATATATTCTTCTCTTGTTGTGATGAGTGTGACAAAATTTTATTTCCTGCTGGCCCATGATACCATAGCAGAGCCCAAACTGAAATGCATCCCTAAAGTACTCCTATCTTCTGCACTCACTGCCCAATCTGAATCTATGAATCCATGAAGTTGTATATCACTGGATGAGGTGTATCTTAAACCATAGTTTATTGTCCCACAAATATATCTCAGAACATGCTTTTCAACTATCCAATGCTCATGTCTAGGTTCCATCTGGAACTGGCTTAAGGTGTTTACAAGAAAGAAAATATATGGTCGAGTATTCACTAGATACATTAATGACCCAATCAATTATCGGTATAGAGACAAGTCTATTGGATTAGAATCCGAGTCTCTTACTTTTCTTATTTCTGTGGTCATAGGAGTGGCCATGGATTTGCAATCCATCATTCCAAATTTCTAAAGAACCTTCACTGCATACTTTCCTTGTCCAAGGAAAACTTCACCGTGCTTCTGCCATACTTCTAGTCCCAAGTAATAGTGCATGAGACCAAGATCTTCCATATTGAACTCATAAGATAATTAATTTTTACACTATGTGATGAGAGACTCTACACCTGTCAAGAATAAGTCATTGACATACAACAATAGAATCACAGGTGCATTCTTTACAACCTTGTAGTAGAGATTTTGATCTGCATGACTCTTAGAGAAACCAAGTCTTACTAAGTAATTATCAATTATGGCATACCAATCTCTTGGAGCTTGCTTGAGTCCATGTAGGGATTTCTTTAATATGCAAACATGAGTGTCTATGAAATGTACTTCAAAACCTTGAGGTTGTTCAATGTGTACCTCTTCTTCAATTGATCCATTGAGAAAAGTTGTCTTTACATCCATATGATGTAGACTCCATCCCATGGAAGCAGAATGAGACATAATGGATCTAATAGAGGTATATCTGGCAACAGGGGCAAAGGTTTTGTCATAATATTCTCCCTCCTTTTGGGAGAACCCTCTAGCTACGAACCTTGTCATGTATTTTTCCACGCTTATGTCTACTGCATGTTTGATCTTATAGACCAATTTTGAAGTTACCACTAATTTTTCCTTGGGTATAGGAACGATTTTCCATATGTTATTTTTCATGATAGACTGGTGTTCTTATGTCATGGATTCTTTCCACTGCTTCTTCTGAGCTTATTTTTCAAATGTGGTAGTTTATTCATTTATAAGCTTTGTTATACATGCTACATAGATGGAGAATCTTTTGGGATTTTTTCTTTCTCTGAATATAGTACTTGGGGCTTAGATTTTTTTTGCTTCTTGTAGAGTATATTCAAGCCAAACTAGACGTTTTCTAGTTTTGGGTACAATGACTGATTCAATAGGTTCAAATGGTTGCATCAGATGATCAAGTTTTTCTGATTTTTCATTCTGAATTTCTGGAAGACATGTTCTTTCTTCTTTGGGTTCTTCATATTCTTATTCTTCCATGGATTCTTCTATATATTTATTGAAGGCCATCTTCTCATTAAAGGTTACGTCTATGATGACTTCAATCTTATGTTGTTATGGAATATAGACTCTGTAGGCTTTGGATGATTCACTATATCCAACAAATATGCCCTTGATTCTTGAGGGTTCTAGTTTATTTCTTTTATCCTTGGGGATATGAATGTATACAAGGCACCCAAAGATTCTTAAGTGTTCCACATTGGGTTTCTTTCCTAAGAAGTCTTCTTCTGGAGTCATATTCTTCAATATGCGATGGGGACTTCTGTTATGAACATATATTGTTGCCATGTCTTCTTCTCCCCATAAATACAGGGATAAACCTTGATCATTCATTAGTGCCTTCATGGTTTCCTCAATGGATCTATTCTTCCATTCTACTACACCGTTTTGTTGAAGATTATGAGGAATGATTAGCTCCCTCCTAATCCCCATTGATTTGAAAAAGGCAACAAATTCCTTGGATGTGTATTCTCCTCCATTATCTGTTCTCAAAGTCTTGGTTTTCTTTCTTGTGAGGTTTTCTATTTCTACTTTGAATTCTTGAAACTTGTTGAAAACTTCATCCTTTGTCTTCAAGAGATATAACTAAGTATTTCTTGAGTAATTTTGTATGAAGGTTACATAATAAAGAGAACCTCTTAGATATTTGACTGGCACCGGACTACAAACATAAGAATGTATTAGATATAGGTTTTCCTTAGATCTATTATTGCTACTTGAGAAAAGCTTCTTAACATTTTTACCAAGTGCACATCCTCTACAAATTTCTTCATGTGTAGATTGTAGTTATGTTATTCCTTCAACCATTTTATTGAGGAAAGGTAATTCTTGATAGTAAAGATGAGCATACCTTCTATGCCAAATTTCACTGGGATTGACTTCATCATGTATAATAGCTTCATCATTTCATTCTAGTAGCCTGTATAATCTGCCTTCATGAGTTCCAATAACTCTAGCATTCTCTATGCTAGAGTCTCTAGACCAAGATAGTACTTCACCATCTACACAGGCTATTCTATCTCCGTTGTCTTCTAGGAAATATATGGATACAAGGTTATTTTCTAAACCAGGTACATATAATACATTACTCAAATGAACATTATTGCCTGATTTTAATTTGATGGAGGCTTGACCAATTCCTTCGACTGGATAGGTGTTCTTGTCTCCAAGTTCTGCCTTGTAGGATGTCTTCTATTCATTCAAACTGGAGAGTCTGACATGGTCTCGTGTCATATGTCTGGAAGCTCCACTATAAATTATCCACTTTTCATATTCAAGAGTTCCTATAAGAGTTGAATAGTGTAGATGATTTGACTTTTCATTCATGATTTTTGTTGACTCATAGTTGGTCAAATTTTGACTTTGACACGAAGTCTCGACTTTGACATTTTTTCCTCTTGAGAGTGCCAATAGGTGCCTTGGACTAAGGTGAACTATAATATCCTCTCCTTGAGTAATGTGTTCCATCATAAGGTGTTGGGAAAGAGTTTTAGAGTTTTCAGCTGCACTTGCCAGTAACCCTAGAGACAATGCTTCAGTAATTGCACCTGCTAGAAAACCTAGCGACAATTCTTCAATCAGCTTGATAATATTACGGCTTAGCTTCATTCCAATGGTTAGAATGACCAAAGGAGGTTTGGGCCCATAACCTGTTATAAAAGTGGGTGTGATTGTTTAACCATAGAAAATATAGCAATATTTTCACCCAACCATAAGCACAAAGGCCGCCCCCGAGCACCTTAAACTTGAAAGAGAGAATAATTATGGTAGCAAATAAATAGCCAACCAAGTCTAGCACACCAATAAAATATAACCAAATACCGAGAAAAAATTCCAAGCCATAAAATCAAAAATACAATTTGCAGTAGTTGCAATTGCAACTCCTCTCCAAACTTGCGCACAACTGGTTTTCTATAGTTGCGGGTGAGTGAGTCCCAAATGAGCTCTAGAGCCCTGTATTTATACTGCTCCTTGTTAGTTGTCTAGGTTGAATTCTCTTCCCAAGGGATAAAAACTAAATATTAATTATTCTCTTTAGCCGACTTGTCTTCTAGGGTCATTTTCCAAGGCTTTAGGGTTTCTCTGGCTTCCTGGAATATTGTATTCTCGTCAAAGGTTACAAGTGGAGGTTAATACCTCCTACAACTACCATAATATCAATAGTATCCTCCTTTAGGTTGGAGCCTGAGAAACTAGGGGTTTGGAGCCTCCTTCAAGTTGGAGTTGGAGAATTGGAAGTTGGTTCTTCCTTGAATGTAATTCTTGACATATAAGAAAAACATTATGTGGTTTTACCCCGCATTGGTTTTCCACGTAAATATTGGTGTCCAATGTATTGTGTGGATGTGTTTATTATTGTTCATTATGCTCTGATGGATTTTAATGTTTATGATGCAGTAATATATTGATGATGAACAGATGAACATTGTTGAATAAGTTAAAAAAATATACATTATCATTTAAAGGATTAATAAGTGGTACAAATTGATCATTATTGATTCACCCCCCCTCTCTTAGTAATCCAACATAGTCGAGGAAAAAACAATAAGTTGGGGTTTTAGGAGAATTTTCAGGGTGAGCTACTAGGAGAGTTGACCATAAGGAAAAAAATGGTTAGATGGAAAATAATTATACTGCAGCATGACTAATAACTTTAAAAGTATCTAAGGAAACAACAACAAGTTAGGGTCATAGGATAATTTCTAGGGTGAGTTGCTGGGAGAGTTGAACATAAGGATAAAAATGGCTACATGGTAAAGAATCCTACTGCAACAGGTTTGTTATGCTCTTGGGGTAATTATGAAAATTTTCTCATAAAAATAAATAGAATACTTAATAAATCATAGACTCACCAAGATACCAAGTGATTATCATAACAAACAATACATTGAGTGGCTCGAGTGAAATCCAATGGACCAATGTCGTTTCACCTAATGATCCTTTACTGGAATTTTGAATGTAAGAATAGACAATAGTTGGGAGCCTCTTAGGGAACATCCTCTTAGAGAAATCGATTAGGTTTCCATATAAACAAAAAAAATGTTGGGCATTGTTGAATGCATAGACATGCATACTTGTTGGTTACTTCTCTCCTATACTCTCTGATTTTATTGACCCAACGTTCATGTTTGTTCTGGTTTCCAACAAAGCCTCTAAAGCTATCGGCCCTCCTGGTAAACCAAAAGACAACGCAACACATAGAACGTGTTGCATAGTCTCACCCGAGATAGATTTAATGGGTGGCTATAATACTCAGGTGTTTACAGCCTAGGATTGAGTGTGAGATAAGCGAGCTAGATACTGAACCATTATTATGACTTGTAAATGCAACATACTATTATTCACAATTTATGCAGTAGATCCATAGGCTTATTCCTTTAGTTTCACAAAAGAACTTAAACAGACAATATATCAACTCATTCATTCAACATAATAATAATTTCTTCAGACAACAAGGGATATGAAAACATTCATCACACAACACATATGTTACCATGGTTCACCCCTTTTGGGGCTACATCAAAAAATATTTGGCTCTCATCTCTTTTATTATAGTACGTTCTCATCTGTAGCGCCGTGCACTTACAACTCTTCTCAGTCGGGTGAGATCTATATAAGGCAGACTAGATTGCACCAGGCTCCATAGCCTGTGATCTAACCCTGAAGATCTACCCTCTCTCATCCTCTCTATCTCAATATCTTATAAAAGATAGGTATTACAACAAAACATTACATATTGCATCAACTCATTCATAACTTACAATAGCATAATAGTAATCCATCACCAATTGAATCTAACCACACAAAATCCAACCCCCTATGATACCTACGTATCACTATTTATATACTTTTGGATCCTTATCCATTTAAAATGCATTACCAAAACCCTAACCCTATCATTGTTAGGTCTTCCTCCCATGTGTGTGTGTTTTTCTTCCTTCCAGATGTTGTTTTCCCTTGCATGCACACGTGTTGTTCTCTCTTCCATCTGTCGCTTTTCTCGTGCATGCTTTCTTTCCCAAAAATTCCATGTTTTTCTACTTTGGCCTTTGGCCTACCTCCAATAGGCCCTCAACAGTGACATGTGGCTCATCCCAAGCCACCTATCCTTTGTGCGCTTTTTCAACCTCCTTATGTTGTGAGTGGGAAATCCCCCTACAGACTAGCACTTAGGGTTTTATCATGCATGCAGAAAAGACCTAAAGGTTCCTACTTTTTACCATCATCCCAAACCTAATCCCCATTAATCTTAAGAAAATAAACAGTTAAGAAGATCAAGTGAACATGCCTTATTTCTGACGTTTGGTATCAATCCCTCTTCACGCTTGGTCGCTCTTTGACTGCAAATATCCTCCCAAGGCTGACCTGCATTCACAAAAGACAAACAAAGAAATCCACATGCATTTGATCTATGGATTAATGGGTTAGAGATTTAATCAACATGTATGAAATAAACAATGAAAACCTCATATGGTGGGATGGTAAAAGTACTTCTTTATTATTAACTTCACTAAAGCAACTTACAATGATGAAGTCGGCCACTGCTCCATGAATTGGGTCCTAGAATCCTCTTTTACTGTGCACCAACTGCTAACACACTTGCTTCTCTTCTTCATTGAAATCACAAAATGGTTGCAAAATCTTGGGCAAAGGGGAATATGAATTCGGGTAGAGTTTATTTACTATGTTTTTCCTCTTTTCAAATGGGACCCTTACCCCTTCTTTTATAGACTAGAAGGAGATAGGTATTTGGTCGAATGATCAGCCATGCATGGCCGAAAGGTTTAGTTAACTTACCCAAATCTGTGTGTTCTGTCAGCAACTTTCCATTTTTCATGCTTTTGTAGGTACATGCGGGTTGTAGTGGGTCAGCTAGAGTGTACACATGGGTTGTAGTGGAGCAGGGCACATGGGCCTTTAAAACGGGTGTTTTTAAGAAGATTTTTTCAGTACTGGCTTGACAAAGAAGGCATATGAGATGGCCTGATGTTAGGTAAGTATGTATGGTGAAAATTAGGGTTATAACAGATGCCCCCTAATGTGTGAGGTCAGAAGAGTATCTGATGGCCGAAATACATTATCAATCTTTATCAATGTACCAAACTAGTGAGCCCAGGAACCATAATTCAAGAGGTACCATCTGCAAAATAAAAATTGTCTCACTGAGGCAGGCATACCCATGCTCGGGATGAAATAAAATCATGGCTACCAATCAAATACACTATAGATCCATGTCATATAACTATATAAAGTGTAGTCGCGAGCAATACACAATGGAACTACATCTCAAAATAAAAAAGATATACATGTATAGTATCCATCTTCTAGAAGATTATAAGGCCTGATGGTTGGAGATGATGTCTTCAGAGCTCAAGCAACAACTTCAAAATCTAAAAAAACTCGGGTAGGAGTGTAATATGTGTGTACAACTTCACTACCTAGAGGTCTTCAATGGCTCGTCAGTCATGGACTAGAGGATTTTGATGATCAGACTGGATGCTTCATTGATTTCAAACAAAAACTTGATTTGATGTTCAGGATGGTCGGGCATGAGGGAAAGAGACAAACTGCAGAGGGGCTGACTCAAGCTTGGTAAAAACTTCCCTTGGAAAATAGCACGATAAATGATGAGACTCAGGCAGCATGGCATTGACATAAGTTCATGATGCAGGAGGCAACGCAAACTCTCCATATGTTTGGAAGAATAACCAAACAGAGGAGAACACAGATCCATGTAGTCAGGACAACTTCCTAAGGTCATATTAAATCCCATATCTTGAAGAACAAACAAAAGGATGTGCTTTGTCCAAGGGCAACTCATTGTGCTGCCAATAAAAAGAAAATACTTTTCCCTTCCTCTTTTTGGGTTATATTGGATTTTTTTTGTCCTTTTCAATAATTTGGGAAAGCTTGAAAAGGAATAAAAGAATTCTACATTACAAAGGAGGAACGAGTGTTGCAAACATACTAGTTCTAGGCGCAAGGACAAGACTGATGTTCAGAGAAAGGACATTCGGAAAAATCCCTCCCGAGGCCAAAGGTGTCAATACACAAAGGCAAAGTGCTACAGGGCTTGCGTAAAAGGCATACTTTAGATGGTTCGATTAAGAGCAACATGGAGCCGACATTAGACCAAAGACGTGGGTATGCAAACACAACTAATAAGACACATAATGGTAACATCCTTGGATGTAATTTTAAGTATCCCAAAGAAGGTAAGCTCGACAGTTTTTCATATTTAGAGAGTCTGAAAAAACATAAAAGGAGATTCCACGGGGGTACCTTTTTTGAGGGTAGTCTAGTCGGTTCAAAAAAGGGGTAAACTAGCACCGAAAAGATATCTATTCAAAACCATTTTAATGAGTTTGATAAAGACAAGATCACTCGACATTTTTTTCATTTTTAAGGAGTCTGAAAAAATCTTAACTATGGACTCTGTCAGGAATGTTCTTCTGGACCATTTTAACGAGTTTGAAAGGATAAGGTCACTCGACGATCTTTTCAATTTTAGGGAGTCTGAAAAGAGATTAACTATGGACTCTGTGGGGGTTCCTTTTTTCGTAAATTTAGTCCCTTAGGCCTGAAAAAGGGTTAAAATTATACCTGAGAATACTCTTCTAGATAAACAAGGCTCCTAGAGTATACCTTTGTTCATACATTTGACCATCCGAACCGAAAAAGGGGTAAAATACCATCGGACAGACGTGCCTTCAAATTTAAGTTTAACGAGCGTGAAAGAGAACAATATCGCTCGACAATCATTTCATGTTTAGAGGGTTTGAAAAGGGCTTAAAAGAAGACCCGTTATGTTTTGGGAGTCCCGAGGGCGAGGTCAATATTGATAAGGAATCATGTAGATGAGGCTCAAACTCGTAATCAGAAAAGCTAATAAGGACTCCTGAGCCGATAGTCGTTAGTGACAGCATGGACACCAAAATGAAACCAGGATCTACCTAGGGAATCCATGTTAAGGTAGGATTTACCATGAAATTACAACAATCCTAAAGCAACAATGATGTTTTCGTGTCACAATTTGGTGGGATCAATCCTATGGAAAGGCAAAAAAGACAACAAGATGCAGGAAGTAGAGGTGGAATCCTAACTTAAATGCAACGAGTTGCAAAATTGAATTTTTACCAGAGGATCTTCAAAACGACCCAAATCTCCAAAAAGTTTCTAAATGCCCAAAGTAACACTTCTCATGACAATCCAAAGAAAACTCATGAACCATGCTAAATGATTTTTAGTTTATAAAAAATGACAAAAGGGTCTAAAAAATGACAAAAAGAGGCCAAAAAGTCTATAAATAGAAGCTAGCAGCTCATTATCACCATTGCTAATTGAGAAATTGACTAAAATCCAAAACCACCCATTTGTGAAAAGAGTTGATTCTGGGAGCTTCAGTGGAAGAAACGACCATCCTCTTGGACCAAGTAAGTACTTACTACCCCCTCTTGCATTCTAATTATTTTTTATGTATTTAAATTTAGTTTTTGGAGGGGGGTCAACCTTTTAAAAGGTTGGCCCTAATTCCATGCGGGCTATCTTATGACAGCCCGAGTGTACACGCAGGCAGAGGAAAAACTTCATGCGTGTACACACTACTGTCATCATTATAGCCCGTGTGGACCCTTCTTTTAATGTAAAAAAAATTAAAAAAACACGAGTTAATCCCTCCTGAACTGGGTTTTTGCAGGATGTATGTTCACTAGAGGGAAAGAGAGCATGAGGAGATTACTGCATTGGTTGGGAAGGACCCTAATGTTGTTGGTACATTAATACAATGTGGGTTGTTGAAATTTTTCCTATGTCCTTTCATGCGAGAACAACCTAGGCTATTGAATGCCTTGGTCGATTATTGGCATCTCGACGCAGAGGCCTTTATGCTAGAGGGGAAATCATTGGTTCCAATGATAGAAGACATATACTTTCTTACTGGCCTCTCTAGGAGAGGGGAACTAGTCAATTTTCATACTTTTGCCTCTGGGCCTCACAACATCTTGGAGTTGATTAGGCTCCATTATGAAGCGGTTACAGACAAAATGAGCTCGCAAGTACTGATAAGCAAGATTTCAGACTTATCACTGCAAGTGATAGTGTTTCTCATTGGGCGGATTACTAGGTCTGTGGCTTTGCATCAGGCTTCCCGTGCACAAATGAATTGTGAAATTCAGTGCCTAAACACACAATTGTTTTATTGCAGCACCACATTACCGGACTGTATGAAGAGGCAACTAACAAATTGTGGGCTGCAGAATCATAGGAACTTCAGGTTTGGAACAATTATTTGCTCTTTCTTCTTTGAAAGAGTGACCAGTTTCATCCCTCAAGAGGTGGTACAAGGGCACCATACCTCTCTTCCCGTGTTATGCAGATGGGCGATGTTGTTGCTGCGACAAGGAGGGGGGAGGACCATTGAGGCCTTTGATGAAATGTTTTTTGCTTGGTTTCCATGACAGATCCTGGTCATAGAAGATTACCCCTATGTTGGGATTGACTTCTCGAGATATCCTGAGATACCGGTACCTCTCGGCGAGGAGAGAGGAGAGATGGGTAAGTTTTGTTTTTGTTTTTTTTATATATACCATTTTTTTTTATACCAGAGAATTTGACAAATATGTGTCTATTATGTGCAGATGTGGTGCTAGTGCGACCAACAGATTATGTGAGGGATAGGAGACATCCTCAGCCAGAGGCCGCAGGGGGTCCAACAACAACAAGAGAGCTTCCAGCCGGTGAGGTTGAGAGAGTTCTGAGACGAGTAGAGCGAAATTTAACCTCGCTCACTCGCACAATCCCCATGGTAGAGATTGAGGATCTTCCACCATCTATGCAACCTCACATAGTGGGGGAGCCACGGATGTGGGTCTGGATTTTTTGACATTTGGAAAACGTCGTTGATCATTACAACAGGGCCCACAGGCCCCATCCTTAGTTATGATGGAATTTTCACGTGTTGAGGGCACTACTTGTATATTTTTTGAGCACATAAGCCCCATGACTCATTACTGGTCTTATTTTTGAGGTGCTTGTGCCCAACTATGTACTCTGATGATTTTGATAATATATATGGATTTTTATGTCTTTTTATGTCTTATGGATTATATTTTCTTTAAAAATGTATTTACATGTGCATGTGTATGTCTTTCTTATATGTGTGCGAGATACCAATCTAAAATTTGATTAGATAGAGTATCTGTGACTTGATTTAATCTCTTAGGAACATGAAAATATGTAATATAATCAAAGCTTCGTTCTAAGAGACGTACCCTAAGGAATGGTTGGTGTAAAGTAGGATCATGAACATGGTAGACTCTATTTAACTAAGACACAACCAGCTGAGTGTCTAAATAGACTCGGAGGTGAGAGATACCAAATGACAAAGCGTCATGAAGCAACTCAATAACTACGATGTATTCAGCGACATTGTTTGTGGTGTCACCTAAACATATACCTCCTGAAGATAATAATTGGCCCTGAGGTGTAAAAATTAATCAGGCTAAGGAGGTAAGCCTCCAAGTGTGTCGGCTAGCATTGTCTGCGTATCCAACGAACACCTCTAATTCACTTGACATCTACCACAGTGACAAAATATAACATCAAAAAACAACATGTCCATAAAACCAAAAGAAACCAAAAAGTGATCGCCTGGAACTTTTCCCTGAGCTCTGTTGCCTGTGTCTGCGCCAGTGCAGTCTTGTCCTTGAGTGTGTCCACCATCTGGACTGAAATTTCATCACTGATAAGTTCCATGCACTCTTCCTGGGTCTGTGCTATATTTTCCTTGGATTCCTCTTCTTGTTCCAAGACTTCTACTACCCGTTCTTGCAACGGTTCCATTTGATCTTGTCACTCGTGTTTTTGTGTTTGTGTTGTAGTGAGCTCTTCCTGTAATTTCTTCATCTCCTGCATTCCCTTGACACGTTCTGTAATTGGTATTGTTTTCTGCCTCTGTTTGAGTTCTTGGATTGCTACGTTGATCCTTTCTTCTTCCTTATCCCACTTTTGGACCTGTTGATCGTCCTCTAACTTCAACGAAAGTTGCGCTATTTTATCGAACAAGTCAACGACTGTACTGACCTGCTGCTCTATTTCCTACAGCTGTGTTGTTTCTTCCTAATTCCTTTTCTCCTTGACTGTTGGTGGAGTGGTGGTATGAGTTGTTCTCAGATATTATCTATCTCCTTCTGATATTGATTGATTTCCTGCGCAATCCGATCAATCTTTTTTGTTGCTGTGATTTCATCTCCCTATGCAGCCTGTGGAATCTTCGTGTAAGTTCCTTCCACTTTATGCTCCAATCCTTTTATGCGCTCCCTTGAGGACCATTGAGGCCTTTGATGACAACTTTTTTTCTTGGTTGTTGCAACAGATCCTAGTCATAGAAGATTACCCCTATGCTGAGATTGACTTCTCAAGATATCCTGAGATATCGGTACCTCTCGTCGAGGAGCGAGGAGAGCTGGGTAAGTTTTCTTTTTGTTTTTTTTATATATACCATTTTTTTTTATACCAGAGAATTTGACAAATATGTGTCTATCACGTGCAGATGTGGGGCTAGTGTGACCAACGGATTATGCGAGGAACATGAGACACCCTCGGCCAGAGGCCGCAGGGGGGCCAACAACAACAGTAGGAGAGCTTCTAGCCAGTGAGGCTGAGAGAGTTCTGAGATGAGTAGAGGGAAATTTTACCTTGCTGACTTGCACAGTCCCCATGGCAAAGATTAAGGATCTGCCACCATTTATGCAGCCTCACATAGTGGGGGAGCCACGGATGTGGGTCCGGATTTTTCGGCATTTGGAAAATGTCGTTGATCATTACAACAGGGCCCACAGGCCCCGTCCTTAGTTATGATGGACTTTTCATGTGCTAAGGGAACTACTTGTATATTTTTTGAGGGCATAAGTCCCATGACTCATTACTGGTCGTATTTTTGAGGTGCTTGTGCCCACCTATGTACTCTGATGATTTTGATAATATATATGGATTTTTATGTATTTTTATGTCTTATGGATTATATTTTCTTTAAAAATGTATTTACATGTTCATGTGTATGTCTTTCTTATATGTGTGTGAGATGCCAATCTAAAATTTGATTAGCTAGAGTATCTGTGTCTTGATTTAATCTCTTAGGAACATGAAAATATGTAATATAATGAAAGCTTCGTTCTAAGAGATGTACCCTAAGGAATGGTTGGTGTAAAGTAGAATCATGAACATGGTAGACTCTATTTCACTAAGACACAACTAGTTAAGTGTCTAAATAGACTCAAAGGTGAGAGATACCAACTGAAAAACCATCACAAAGCAACTCAATAATTGCATTGTATTCGGTGACATTGTTTGTGGTGTCACCTAAACATATACCTCCTGAAGATAATAATTGGCCCTGAGGTGTAAAAATTACCCAGGCCGTGGCGGCAAGCCTCCAAGTGTGTCGGCTAGTGTTGTCTGTGTATACAACGAACACCTCTAATTCACTTGACATCTACCACAGTGTCAAAATATAACATCAAAAAACAACATGTCCATAAAACCAAAAGAAACCAAAAAGTGATCGCTTGGAACTTTTCCCTGAGCTTTGTTGCCTGTGTCTACGCCTGCGCAGTCTTCTCCTTGAGTGTGTCCACTAACTGGAATGAAATTTCGTCACTAATAAGTTCCACGCACTATGCCTGGGTCTGTGCTATATGTGCCTTGGATTCCTCTTCTTGTTCCAGGACTTCTGCTACAAGTTCGTGCAACGGTTCCATTTGATCTTTTCGCTCGTGTTTTTGTGTTTGTGTTGTAGTTAACTCTTCTTGTAATTTCTTAATCTCCTGCATTCCCTTGACATGTTCTGTAATTGGTATTGTTTTTTGCCTCTGTTTGAGTTCTTGGATTGCTACGTTGATCCTTTCTTCTTCCTTATCCCACTTTTGGACCTGTTGATCCTCCTCTAACTTCATCCAAAGTTGCGCTTCTTTATCAAACAAGTCAATGGTTGTACTGACCTGCTGCTCTATTTCCTACAGCTGTGTTGTTTCTTCCTACTTACTTTTCTCCTTGACTATTGGTGGAGTGGTGGTATGAGCTGTTCTCAGATATTCTCTATCTCCTTCTGATATTGATCAATTTCCTGTGCAATCCGATCAATCTTTTCTGTTGTTGTGATTTCATCTCCCTATGTGGTCTGTGGAATCTTCTTGTAAGTTCCTTCCACTTTATGCTCCAATCCTTTTATGTGCTCCCTTTCCTCTTGGGTCTCATATTTATCCTTCTCATAGACTATTTCCAGTGTATCTCGTTTCTTTGTTTCCTGCTTCAATCGGTTAAGTTTTGTGTGTGCGAGACTGTACCTCATGGTTTACACTAACATGCAACCTATGTAGTGCCCCTTATGGTATCCTTGTCAACACAAGTTGGATTTGGATTAAGTCCTTTAAGGGTGTATGCCCCACAATTTCCTCCATGTGACGCATACTAGGGTTTATATGGAATGTTACGTGTGGCTGCAGTATTGCCTGGACTGACTCTCGTTCCTCTTCTTGCACTCTTCCTTTTGTTTGCGGTGCTAATGGTTCGAGTCCCCTAATTCTTGTTGGCTGCCCTTCCGTGATTTTCATGAGGATATGTCGCATGTCTATCAATTTCTCTTCAATTCTATCCTTGTGGTGTGTAGTGTGGTCAAAGTCCTCGGATAGACAATCCTGGACCATCCAGGCTATCATTTCCCCATCGTCATATGTGATCATATAATCTGGTGGTGTTCTTTGTGCCTTTGATTTCTTTCATGCACCTCCTATCTGCGTGGATGGCCTCTTGTTTCCCCTTGGTTCATGTGAATTGAGATATATTGCAGTCTCTTGTGTGGGCTCGACCTATTTCTGTTGCTCCTTGGTCGGATTCATCTTATCTTTCTTTCCATTTTGGGTCCCTGTCCTCATTGACCCTTCTTTTGTCTGTGTTTATTTTCCCTTGACCATTATTAGTCTCTTGGGAACTTAAATTTCCTTTGGTTGGGTCTCTCCCTACTCTACCTCTTCTTATGCTATTATTTTTGGTATTTCCTAGGTAAGGATGGGATTCTTCCACTCACAGTCCCATTCGATGATGACCATGTTGATGTTCCCCTCTATGATACAGTAATGCATTTGCAACCACTGTTTATCTAGATCCTTCCTTACCTATATCCACATTGTATGTCATGTGGCCTGGAAGTTGACTATGTCCCCATATCACGCGACAACTTCTGGTGTTATTCTCAACATCTTGGAGATGGATTCTTGTAGGTCATGTATGTATCCTTCAAAGATAGAATTGTTTTCCTTTTTTCTCCTAGCCTCTGGCCTGGATCTAAGAAACAAATATCTTTCCCCTTGATTTGGTTTGTGTCTAGTGAAAAAAAATATGTACCTTGGCTCTCTCCATCCCATGAAGACTATTAGTGTGATCAACCATGAATAGTGGAACTTTATTCCTAGATCCTGCATATCCTTTCAGTCAGCCAAGAATAGGTTCAAGAGATATGGTGCCCAGCTCATTGAGGTGCCTTATGCACACTGAGCCGCAACTGCAACGACTCTAGCTGGGACTTACTCCGACATAATTTTCTTATCATATTGCAGGCTAAGATCTTCGCGTCCGGCTGTGTTGCGGCATCGTTGATCCTCTTGATAATGATCCCTCTTGTTCCTGTGACAGTGTCATACTTTTTATTCATGTCTTCTTCTAGCGATTTCTCCCTGGATTTTCCATCCATAAACTACATGGGATCCATGCCCTGAGTTGGAAATCCTGTTATGTTCGCGATAAGCTCTACCTCTTCAACACGATCTTGTATCTTGTCCAACCAGATGTCCCCGCCATGTCTGACTGCTAGCGGCTGCTTGACGCATGTTGTTGCGTGTTGACCCCTGCCAAAATGTGGTAGGTCCACCAGACCTAAAATTCATGTCTTTTGCAACCTAGTTTCCCATTGGAGTGGCTAATCAAGTGGTTCCCCAAACTGACTTGTGCCCACCATCTCCATGTATACTCTTTTTGCAAGCTCCAGGAACTTGTCTTTGTCTGCTATGTCGTGGTCCAAGTATTTGAGCTTCCCGATGTGACCTAGTAGCTCTGGTCCTACATGTACCCCATATGGTATGCATGGTTTTATGATTTCTGCTGTCGGTTTCTTGCAAGGTGATCTGGGTATCCGTATCTTGTACTTCCTTGATGGTAGTGGCTAGCTTGAAGTTCCAATGACTTTTATTTGTTCCTCATTCTTCCATTCTAGATGAATCATGATATCCTTGACCGCTCCCTCTGGTGGGTGGTTTGATATGTTCGTTTGAGACTCTTCTAGCTCGATTGTTGCATCTCGATTCGGCTTCATTCCATTTCCTTCTGGAGCTAGTCTGGTGTTTTCTGATTGTACCTCCTTAAGGGTTTTTTCTTCCTGGTTCTGCGGCTCCTGTACTTCTGCCAGTATGTTTATATTCATGCCCTTCGGTGTTGGCTATTGGATTTCTTCCAGTATGGGTGTCAAGTGCATCAATGTTATTTCTAGGGATGGGATTTCATCGATGTTGACGATCTTCGACAATTGTTTTTCACCTTCTTTCGCATGTCCTCATGACCTAGTCTGAACTTTGGTTTTTCTGGCGGCATGGCTCACTTCTTCTTGCTTGGGCGATTCCATGGCAATGAATGTCGATCGTTTCATGGGTTCAAATGGTCTCTGTGACCTTTGTGAACTCGCTTTGTGATTTTTGTCTTCTATTGCTCTCTATCGGATCTTCTTTTGTGAATAGACTATTTTCTCTCGCGTCCGTGTGTTGTATGGTTTTTCCATGAAGCTTGTCAATGACGCTTCCTTCATTATGGGTTTTAATGCACCTTAACTACGGGTTCAATGCATCTCTGACGATTTTTTACTTGCCATTAATTTTCCTTTTCGTCTTTAGTTGGTGCATTTAATGTGACGTCCCATAGATTCTTTTCATCCTTTACTTCTGCCTAATGTTGTCATGTCATCCTTCTTTTTCCAACTTTTCTTTTTCTACTTGTTTCCCTTTGTATGTGAGCATTTTCCTTCTCCTTGTTGATTTTGTGTTCCTCAGTGTGCTTGATCTTTCTTTCTCCGACACATTGTTCCCTTTTTGTTTCTTTCCTTTTGTTATTTTATTTTTCCATATATCGTGTTTTTCTTTTATATATATATACTGCGCAGTGACTGGTTGATTGTCCTTGTATAGCTTCAGTCGGCTCCCATTAATCATCCCTCTGATTTATGCACCTGATAAGTCTCTTAACTGTATAACTCCATATGTGACAAATGTTACTACATATGGTCCTAACCAATGCATTCTAAGCTTTCCCGGGTGCTAAAATGATTTGTTGTCATACATCAGTACTAGATCTCCTTCCTTGAACACCTTCTTCTTGGTGTGTTGATTGTGACAATATTTATCTCTTGCTTTCTGAAGTTGTTGGTGGAATCCTGCCAAGATCCGGTCTTCCTCCATGGTCATTAACTGATTCAGTCTCTCTTGTACTGCACCGCGTTCTGTCATTTGTGTAATTGCTGCTATGTGCAAGCTTGGTACTAGAAATTCTAATGGCACTGTTTCTTCCTGGCCATAGACCAATTTAAATGGTGTGTGCCCTGTCAAATTTTTTCACATAGTCCTGTATGCCCATAATACTGCTGGTACTTTGAGATCCCAGTCATCCCTGTTGATGTTACAAATCTTCGACAACGCATTCTCCAAGATTTTGTTAAATGCTTCCACAGAACCATTTTCTTGTGGATGATATGGTGTGATCTTCTGATGATGGACTTCAAACTCTTCATTCATAGCATTGATAGTGTTGTTTATGAAGTGTGTGCCTTGTTCGCTCATTAAAATTCTTGGACACTCAAATCTAGTGATTACTTGTTTGAATAAAAAGTGCACTGTTGTTTCTGTGCTACAATCCTTCATTGGTGCAACTTCCACCCATCTTGTTAGGTATTTCGTCGTAGTGATAATGTACCTTGCTCCTGTTCTTTTTGCTGGTGGGTTGATTGGTCCCACAAAATAGATTGCCTATTTATCAAATACCTGGAGTGTTACATGTGGTCGTAATGGCATCTCATCCCTTCTATTAGGTTTGCCTACCCTTTGATAGACGTCGCATCTTTGACAGTACTCCTTCGAGTCTCTATGAATCATTGGCCACCATAGTCCTACGTGCAATACCTTCTGCGCGATATCTTTGCTTGCATAATTCCCTCTTGCTATTCCTTCATGGGATTCTAGTAAAACTCTTTGTATTACATGTTCTAACAAATATCTTCGCAAGATTCTATCTGCTCCCATCTTATATAGATGTACTGCAATCATTTGATAGTCGGCAACGCGAAATACCAGGTTTTTCTTCTGCGCAGTATTATACTCTTGCGGCGCAGTACCTGCGCTCAAGTACTTAATGATATCTGTGAAGTATTCATCAAAGATCTGAATTGAGAATAGTTGTGCATTCGAAACATTGTCCTTCAAGTTTTTAGGTTCTTTTCCATTGGTGACTCTTGATAGGTGGTCATGTCCTGCATTTAACTTTCCTTGTTTGATGATTACCTCAAAGTCAAATTCTTGGAATAGTA
>CBVK0100043855.1:0-30529 GCA_900067695.1 Picea abies
GGGGGGGATCGAGGGAGATAAAGAATCAAAGGGTGGGAGAGGGAAGAAGGTGGAGAGAATACATAGAGAGTGAGTGGGGTAAAAAAAAGAAAGAGGGAGAGAGATGGGGAAATAATGGGGGAGAGAGAGGGAGAAAGAGGGAGACAAGAGGAGTGGGGAATATGGGGCAAAGAGAAAGGGATATGGAGAGAGGGGGGGAGATATTGAGTGAGAGAGAGGGAGAGAGCAGTTGGAGAGAGAGAGAGAGGAAGAGAGAGGGAGGGAGGGAAAGGGGGCTAGAGGGAGATGTGTGTGTGTGTGTGTGTGTGTTTGCATGTGTGTGCATGTGTGTATTTTATGTTAACAGGAACACATGGGCGTTCCTATTCCTAATAACGTGTGTGCTTTAGGAACTCCTAGATGTTCCTAAAGTACATACATGTTATTTTAATTTCATTTTTTTTAGGAACACGTGTATGTTCCTAAATATGTGTTTCTCAGTAACATGTACGCATTCCTAAATAATCCGAGTTGGAAAGTCTGTGTGGTCGTTCGATGAGTATCGAGGTTGTAATCATCGAACATTCCTTCATACCCCATTACCACTTTTTTGTCCATCAACTTCATGCACACACCCATATTTGTTTAATCATTTCAACAACATTTAGGGAAAGATCTAATGAAGCATGCTCAATATTCTCAGTATCGTCCATGTTATTCATAAATCAATAGAAAATTCACCAAAAAATAAAAGGGAAGGATATTCAACTCTAAATTGATTTTAAGAATATAAATATGCCACTAACATCCATATCAAGAAATAACAAATTTTTCAACTATCAAGGAATAAAAATAATGAGGTAAATGAAATATATATTACATTATTGCTCACTTTGAGGAGGCAACCTCCAATACCACTTTGAGAGAGTAAAAGAGAGAAATAGGAAGATAATAAGAACAAAGTAATATTGTAGGTAGGTACAAAACATGGCCATCATTTTTTGAAAAATCTTTAGTAACCATTTAAGGTATTTTACAAAGGTTCTACCTCTCTATTTGCTCTCATAACAATGCATCCTTTAGCCATTCTCTACTATTTGACAAGACTAGGATATTTGTAAAATTATCACGCATATCATTATATTAATGTATATACCTTTTATGATGATTGAGTCACTTGTTTTGAATTTTTTGAATACCTTAATTAAGAGTTGAGAAAGCATGCTTAAACATTTAAAGATTGGTGTATTAATTGTTGTTCAAGGTTATGTCTCATCTCTTATTATTTGTTTGTAGATGAATGAATCTCACTTACTTATATTTCAAGGATTGAAGATTCATGGATATGGTATTTGTTTCCTTAGTCTACACATTTTATGAATTTGAGATATTTGTTTCCTTAGTCTAAACATTCTATGAAGTTTTCTAGCCGCTCAAAATCACTGAAAGGGAAATTAGCATATTTTATATGAAATCCAATAAGAGTCATTTTGGATTGATGGAATTGAAAATATCAGTAATATCATTGCAAAATAAGGTTGCAATATGTGTATCCTAGGGTGTTGAATCTATTTCTACATTAAAACAATGATTTCAACAATCTAAAATTGCATTTTCAGAAGAAAAAAATTATGGCTAAATTTAGCTCCAAAAAATGATCAAAATTATAAAACACTTAACTTTCTATTTATTTTGAGAAAACTTGTTAAAAACTTATTGTTATATATTGATTTATTATACCATTCCTAATTAATCCACAACCTAAACATAGTTAACAAAGAATTAAATATAAACACAACTAACCATCTTACTTAATAAAACCTATTTTTTTTTATGGCCAATAAAACTTGCCTCAGCCTAGATCTCCCTCATTGATCTTACAGAATAAGAAATTTGAGATCAGTTCTCATTCAAATGCCCGTGAAGAATAAATGTCTTTCTAAAGAGAGACATGGATTTTTCCACTTGTGCGCGTTCTTGAACACATGTTTCTTAGGAACGTGTGTGCATTCCTAAATAATTCAAGTTAGAAAATCTATGTGGCAGTTCGGTGAGTATCGAGGTTGTAGGAATAAGAACACATGCACATTTCTAGGAAGGCACATGCATATTTCTTCACACCCCATTGCCACGTTTTCGTCCATCAACTTCATGCACACACCCATAATTGTTTAATCATTTCAACAAAATTTAGGGCAAGATCTAATGAAGTATGATTGATCTTCTCAGTATCATCCATGTTATTCATAAATCAATAGAAAATTCACCATAAAATCAGATGAAAAGATATTCAACTCAAAATTGGTTTTAAGAATATAAATATTCCACTAACATCCATATCAAAATATAACAAGTTGTTCAACTATCAAGGAATAAAAGTAATGAGATAAATTAAATATATATTACATTATTGCTCACTTTAAGGAGACAACCTCCAATACCGCTTTAAGATAATAAAAGGGAGTAATATTAAAATAGCAAGTGTTACATGGTAGCGTAGTCCCTGTCGGGTTGGAATGGGAATAAATGCATCGAGATGGGGGAATAAGTATCAAAGGAAAATGGAAACTGTAGAGAACACATGGCAAGCAACATGAAGTACAGGTGGTATCCATGCAGAAAATGACACATGGATCCTAGAGTAATTCTGGCATTGAAACCATTTAGTTTTTGAAAGAATTTTCATTATAATTATACTGTGTTTTTCATAATCCCTCTTGATTTTGTTTTTACTAGTAGTACACCAAACAGAGTCTGACTTGCCATGTTCGAAATTTTTGTTCCTACCTTGCATGTTTTATCTCTTCAATGTATTTATGAAATTCATTCATAATGATTTACGTATACTTCCAACTGGATTTCATCCCAATATTTAGAGTTAAGTACAATTTTCATAGTCACTTCTTTAAATAGACCATCTAGCTTGTGTGTCTCTATATGTGTTAGGATAAATAAATTTATATGTGGTGGAAAAGAAACAAATATATATTTTTTGAATCCTATTGCATTCTTATAGATGTGGTACTCCTCTATAATGTTTTCATGGGGAGTGTATAGTTCAAATGTGGGACTTAGAGAATATTCATCGTGATGACTTGAAGCAATACAAAACGATAGAAAATGTTTTTTTTTTTTTTTTNNNAAAATGTTTTTTTTTTTTTTTTGAAATAAAGGTTCCTGGAAAATAGGACCAGGAATCACACACATTAAACATTCAAATTAAATAAACACAATCTCTTTACATTCATCATAGTTGAAGATAAACGTTTTTGAGCACATAAAAATAAAATAAGATGACCGACTTGCATAAAGAGAACTAATTTTGCATTTCAAAAAAAGTAGTTTTCTTTGAAATATATCAAAAAATAATATTGTATGCTACATATTCCTGGAAATTTAAATGTGTTTGTCATACAGACTAGGATTGGGACTCCCGTAGACCATAAACGAAATAAGTACAAGAAATTGGATTGTAGAAAGAAGAAGTGGGTGACGGTAGAGAGCAAGACCTGAAAAGAAGAAATTGGAAGTTATCAGTATTTGGTTAGACATTTCTATTTAAAGAGGTGGAATGAATGGATTGATAAACAAAGCAGGATGTGATCAGAATAGACTTACTATGATGGTACCTATATCCCCCTTTGTTATTTGCTTGTTGATACCTTTTTATTGTTGTTTTCGACGGCTACTAGAATCATGTCAACTGCTTGTTGCCCTTCGTTGGTGAGCTTGTCGATTTCCCTTTGGAGCCATTCTTCAATGTAGATTCTCATGGGGGCCACGTTGATCTCATCCCATATTTTTATGTTGAAAAGATCCTTTTCTAATTCCCTTAGATCGATAGAAATATTACGCATAGCCTGATCAATTTCTTCATTTTGTACCAAATAGTCCACTAGCCAGTTGTCCACGTCATCTTCACCATATTCAAGGATGTTGTAAAACTTTTCTAAAGACGACCCCTTAAAAATATCAACTTGTTCATCGAAGGCTTTCTTGGTTAAGGATAATGAGTTTTTGATTAAGTTGGGGTCTTGGACCTCATTGGTACTTCTGGCTAAGTCTATTTCGGTTAGCTTTACGAATAATTCTTCTTTCTTTGATATGGCTTGTTCACATGATTGGACAATGAGATGAAGGTTCTTCACTTTCTCTTTCCAGCATGCATTTAATTGAGTGATCCAATTTGGGGAGGGGAGATCTTCTTGTCTTCTTCTCATATATGTCATGTTGTTGACATGGACACCAAAAGGGATGACCATTTCTATATAGAAACGTTCTTCATTTTTTAAATCCGCCTACAACTATTCGTGCAAATCATGTTCCCTCGTTCCAAGGGAAGCCATAATTTGTGATGTTTCCCATGTTAAAGTTTATTTCTTAATCTATTATTATTAATATTGATCATAGCAACAACATAATAAGGATCTTACTGAAAGAAACAAAATCACAGAGTACACAAGCATTTATCCTAGGAAACCCTCAAGGGGAAGAAAACCCAACAAAACTTCTTTAATATAGATTCAATAACCAAGTACAATGTCTCTCACAGGAGAGATGTCACCCAATAGAAGATCCCCCAGAAACCCTAACCAGAACAGAGTAGCGCACCACTTAGACCAAGATAGTCCTTCACCAAGACAACCTTCACCTTTACTGAGATAATCTTCCTTATAGCTACGTCACTTCTCCTTGTAGCTACGTCACTCTCATACTTGCGCACTTGATAGAGATATCTTGATGAGTGTGTCTACAAATGAGGTGCTAGGCCTCTTATAAATATAATTTGTGCCCCCCCCCAATAATTAGGTCAGGGCCAACCTGTCCAGTTTACCTTTCTAATTTACATTTGTTTTTTCTAGGTACAATAGGGCCGACTTGTCAATAATATATATATATAATATTTTTCTTTATCCACAAAAGGGGATAAGTATATTATTTTCAATTACAAAATATTTCAACACTCCCTCTTAACAAGAAGGATATTGTTTATATTTTGACAGGTCACTGGATGTCATCATTAACTGAACAATATCATCTTGCGAAATATCATCAACTGGATAATCATCATAAACTGGATAACAACATCAACTAGATAACATCATCAACTCGGAAACATCATCAACTGGGCAACAACATCAACTGGATAACATTATCAACTGGGCAACATCATCAACTGGGCAATAAGAGGCATCAATATAATCCACTTGGTCATCTGGCATCACAATCACTGACTGGTTCTCCATGAATCCATATTAAAAAAGTTTTGTTCTCTTTATCTTCGCATAGAAGATAATATTTCTTTCATTCATATTCACGCAGAAGATACTCTTTCTTATCTTCACACAGAAGATATCTTATCTTCACACAAAAGATATCTTATCTTCACACAAAACATATTCTATGAGTTTTTCCATTCCTTTTATGTTCTCCCTTCTCTTGTAGTCATCTATCTCACCCATCCACTTGGGAGGACTACTACCATAGATTCAATCTTAGTCATCCATTATAACCCTAAATTTCTCCACATATGCATACCTGGATTTTGGCCCTCTTACTTGCAATTTTTTCCAAGCCATCACTGAGTTTCTCTTCTTAAAAACACTATTTTTGAAGATATATGTGCCCTGCACCACTACTTCCCATGTACACATGCTTTCTGCACCATTACATCCCACGTACGTATACCAGCTGCACCATTACATCCTGCGTATACTTGTAAAAGTTGCAAAAATTCAAAAGTTGCAAGGAATTCATTGAGATTACGGGATATTGGGTAGTTTCCCAACTCTCCCACCATCTATATCTCGTCACCCAACCGAATAACCATCCTTTTGTCATATAAAAGGAGATGTTGGGGTCTCATTCCTAATATAAGTGATGCAGGAGCAAATAGTTGTTGCTATTGAACCATGTACAGAAGCATTTGAATTGTTATAATAATGCTTTGATCCAATTGTATGGTGTATTTATGGTTCCTGTATGCGTCTATTGAATGGTATGATTACAATTTATTTTCAATCTCTGTTATGCATTTGTTTCAATGCCATATGTATGTGATTTCTTGTTGAATGTATGAAGTTTTTAAGGAGAGTATGAGTTTCAATTGTTTCTCTTTCTGAGAATTCTTGCAAGGAGTGCAGTGAAAGGCCACAAAGAGTGCGTCGACAAGATTCTGAGTTTTACCTCAGAAAAGCTCAGGAGAGATAATATTAACCTATACCAGTAGGAATGAAAGTATAGCACCGAGTCATGAAAGGTGTGCCCAGTCTGAGGAGAGTCTTAGACATTTCCAACCCAAGTGAGCGGTTAAAGAACTCTGTCGCAAGGAGTGCAGATTTGGAGTTATCAAATAACCAAAGGTTGTCGTGGAAGCCGCAAGGAGTGTGTGCAGGATTCCTTAGAATCCTTGAGTTTGCAGAAAGGATCAAGCTTAGGAAGGATAGATACTTTGATAAGTTCAGAGGAGAGACGAGGTTTGAAGACACCTCACGGAACCAAGTTCAAGAGGGTTGATGCCAAGTTATTTGACGAGAAACAATCGAGAATCTCGACAGACGGTTGGAATTCTTGAAGGGAGAACACTAATTTTCGTGGACTATTGGATCCAGTAGATCTATGGGAAGGGTAAAGGAGAGAGTCTTTCAACACTCACAAGATCAGGAGAGATAGTAATCGTCATATCTGAAGGAGTTCAAGTCATTGATCCCTTCCATGATAAGGAGAAATCGGAAAGTTAGGAGTCATAAGGAAGAGGGGAGGCCACTTGCAGACTCGCGAAATGCGAAATTCCGATTCATGAAGAGAGGATATGGAGCATCTGATAATGGGAAACGAGGACCCTCAATCTAGCATAGTGGTCATCGTGGGTTCTTATTTCAAGAGAAGGGGAGAGAGCTACTTCATGAGTTCCTGATATGCGCCAAGATCCGGACCCCAGGTCGCAATCAAAGGTCACATCAGTGAAGATTTAAAGGGAGGGTCTAGGGATCATTAAGCCCTATTTTAGAGTTTGGGAATTGGAGGAGTCAAGGAAACTCGCAATAGAAGTCCTGAAATCATGAAATGTGAAAAGCCTTTTGGGTTAGGCTCATGGTCACCGTTGATGGTCGCGTGGGAGGAGCTTGCGCCTAGTGCTTGCTCGCATAGGTGGAGTTCATAAAAGGACCTATGGTTTACATGTGTTGAAGGTTCCAGTGTGGACCAAGGAGCCATTTTGTCTCAGAGGAGTTGAAGATCAATAGACCAAGAGGTCAGCAAACCCTACTGAGGTGGGGGCTCTGCATCAGGTGGTATCAGAGCTTACAACTATTGTTTTTTATAGAGAGAAGACAGATGATAGTTGTGATTTAAATTTTGTGTGGTGGAACTTGAAACAATGCCACCAAGGAGACATCTAGAAAGAACTTTACCCGATCCATCCATGGAGAGGGAAATGAGAGAACTTCGTGCTCAGTTAAATGCTATGGAGATAGCACAGAGATGAACACCTAATACTGGAGAATGAAGAAGGAGCAGAAGAAGCTGTAGCTGAAGATGCTGCAGAAGAACGTCTATTTAAAGTTTTTGCAAGAATAGGTGCCAAAGCGAAGTTGGACATCCCGATGTATGAAGGCAACTTAAATGTTGAGGAGCTACTAGATTGGTTTAGAACTCTAGACAAATACTTTGAATATGAGGATGTCGAAGAAGATAAGAAAGTTAAGCACGTTGTCACTAGAATGAAAGGACATGTAGCACTGTGGTGGGATGAACTGTAGGCTGACAAACGTTGCAAAGGTAAACAAAGAATTAAAAGCTGGGATAGGATGGTAGCCAAGATGAAAGCCAAGTTCATACCCAGAGATTATCAAATCAATATGTTTCGAAGAATGAAGAATTTGAGACATAAAGGGATGACAGTGAAGGAATACACTGAGGAATTCTACAGACTTAACATCAGAGATGGTCATCGCAAGAGTGATGATGAAAAGGTCACCAGATATATGAATGGCCTGAGATATGAGATTCAGGATGAGATGAGCATGGTGACAATCGAAAATGTGGAAGATACTTATCAGGTTTCTCTGAAGGCAGAAGAGAAATTGGCATGAAAGAAAGGTCAAAGGGGCAGAGGTAGAAGTCAGAGAAGAGGCAAATAAATTGCCCAGGACAGAGTACAGAAGCTCAGGGATGAAGAAAATAAGCCTCATAACCACCTAGAAAGGGGAGGAAGTTCACAAGGAAGACAATATGCTGACATAAACACTTTTCCTAGAGCAAGAGGAAGAGGAAGAGGCAGAAGAGGTGAAGTAAAGTGTTTTGTCTGTGGGAAGATAGGACACAAGTCTTGGGAATTTCCCGATAGAAAAATGGATGGAGGAGGTGAAGCTGACATTTTAGAAGTGCAAAGGTGAAATGTTGAGGCAGAAGATGCAGAAGGTGGAAGATCCTTGGTGATGAGGAATATTCTCTTGAATCCAGAGAAAGAGATGGAGAATCCAATCTAGAGGAACATTCTTTTTAGGAATACTTGCAAAACCAAAGATAGGGTATGCAAGGTGATATTTGACAATGGAAGCATGGATAACTTAGTATCCACAGAGATGGTGGAGAAGCTGGAATTGGAGACAGTTGCACATCCAAGCCCATATAAAGTTTCATGGTTGCAAAAAGGACATCAGGTAATAGTCAGTAAACAATGTTTAGTTGAATTTAAGATAGGGGGTTATAGAGATGAGATTTTATGTGACGTAATTCCCATGGATGTCTGTCACATTTTGTTGGGGAGTCCTTGGCAATATGACATAAATTTTATTCATGATAGAATAAAGAACATTTACACCTTGGAAAAGAATTGTAGGACTCATATGTTGTTGCCAATTGAAGACAAGAAGGCGAAAGCATAAGAAAGCAATACTATACTTCTCATGAGTGGGAAGGAACTTCTGGATGAAGTCAAGAAAGATCAAGAAATGTAGTTTGATGTGGTTAGCAAACTTAGAGTAATCTTCACTAGTACTTCGATAGATGATCTACCCGAGGAAATTCAGGAACTGTTGGAGAATTTTGTTGATATAGTAGTGGACGAATTGCCTTGTTCATTGTCTCCCATCAGGAGTATAAGCCATCACATTGACCTTATACCAGGAGCTAGTTTTCCAAACAAAGTAGTGTAGTGACTGATGCCGCAAGAGAATGAAGAAGTCAAGAAGCAAGTCCAAGATATGATGGATAAAGGGTTGATTAGAGAAAGCGTGAGTCCATGTGTTGTACCAACAGTGTTAAGTCTGAAGAAGGATGGTGGATGGAGAATGTGTACAGACTCGAGGGCTATAAACAAAATCACCATCAGGTATAGATTTATTTTACCCAGGATGGATGACATGATGGATTGCTTGAGTCGAGAATTTTTTTTTTCAAAAATTGATTTGAAAAGCGGATATCATCATATTAGAATGAGGGAAGGTGATGAATGGAAGACAACATTCAAGATGAATGAAGGACTATATGAATGGCTTGTCATGCCATTTGGCTTGATGAATGCGCCAAGTACTTTTATGATATTGATTAATGAAGTCTTGAAGTATTTCATTGGAATGTTCATAATTGTATATCTTGATGATATACTGATCTTCAATAAGACTGAGAAAGAGCATTTGAGGCATTTAACTTCAATGATGAGGAGGTTGCAGCAAGAGAAGTTGCTGATAAATCTGAAGAAGTCATCTTTCTTGAAGATCAAGATTATTTACTTGGGTTTTGCGATCTCTTCAAATGAGTTGAAGATGGATCTGGAGAAGGTAAAAGCAATCAAAGAAAGGTCATCACCAAGGAATATCTTTGAAGTCAGATGCTTCCATGGACTAGCCAATTTTTACAGGAAGTTCATCGGAAATTTTAGTGGGATTTATGCATCGATGATGGACACAACCAAGAAAAGACATCAATATTTTCATTGGACAGAGAAAGCGAAGAAAAGTTTCAAGTTGTTGAAAGAGAAGATAATTGAACAACCAATTCTGGTTCTGCCAGATTTTAGTAAAAAATTTCAAGTGAGATGTGATGCAAGTGGATTTGTGATTGGATTAGTCTTAAGTCATGACAATAGACTAGTTGAATACTTTAGTGAGAAACTGAGTGAGGCCAAAAGAAATTACTCCACTTATGATAAAGAGTTTTATGCAATCATATAAGTGCTGAACAAATGGAGGCACTACCTGGTTTCAAAAAATCCATTTTTTATAGAGATAATCAGGCCTTACAGTTTATAACCAGACAAGAGAAATTGAACCAGAAACATGCAAAATGGGTTGAGTTTATGCAGAAATTTAATTTTGTTATAAAGCACATTTTTGGAAATGCTAACAAGGTTGTTGATGCATTGAGCAGGAAATGTTTGATTCTGCAAGAGTTTCGAGTAAAGACCTTAGGTTTTGATAGCCTTAAGGAAATGTACAGAGATGATTCAGATTTCAAGAATGCTTACGAAGCATGTGAGAATAACGTTTTAAGAGATAGAAGCTAATGGATTGAATATTTAATTTAGGATGGACCACTATTCAAAGGAAATCAGTTGTGTATCCCGAAGAGTTCTATGAGAGAAAACCTTTTGAAGGAAAAACATAGTGGGGGATTGGCTGGACATTTTGGCCATGACAAAACATTTTCACAAATGAATAGTTTGTATTATTGGCCAAGAATGAGGAAAGATGTGCATAAATTTGTCAACAGGTGTGGAATCTGCCAACATGCAAAAGGGAAAAGACAGAATATTGGGTTATATCAACCATTGCCAATACCAGAGAGGCTATGAGATGCAATAAGCATGGATTTTCTGTTGGGACTTCCAAGGACACAGAGAGGGTGTGACTCCATATTTGTGGTAGTCGATATATTTTCCAAAATGGAACTTTTCATTCCATGTCAGAAAACCAGTGATGCAACACACATTGCAAATTTGTTTCTCAAAGAAGTTGTTCAACTTCATGGATTACCTAAGAGTATTGTTTCAGATAGAGATACCAAATTTGTTGGTCATTTATGGAGGACACTATGGAAGAAGTTGGGGACGGATTTATCTTTTAGCTCATCACCCTCAGATAAATGGACATACTGAGGTAGTAAATCAAAGTTTGGGGGACTTATTTAAGAGTTTAGTAATTGAACATCACAGTCAGTGGCATCAGATTCTGCCACAAGCGGAATTTTCATATAATGAATCACCTAATAGGAGCACAGGACAGAGCCCATTCTAGATACTGTATGGAATGAAGAAAAGGGGAGTTTCTAAGTTGAGAGACTTAGAGCAGAGTGAGTTCAAGAGTGTTGGAGTAGAAGATTTTGCAGCAGAGATGCAGGAGCTCCACAGTAAAATTAAAGAGCGGTTGCAGAGTTCCAACCATGAATACAAGCATAGAGTAGCTCAGCACAGAAGAGAACTCCAATTCAAAGTGGGAGATTTAGTTTTGGAACATCTTAGAAAATAAAGGTTCCCAAGGGGAACATATAATAAGTTGAAAATGAAGAAAATAGGTCCATGTAAGATCTTACGGAAATTTGAGGCAAATTCTTATGAGATAGAATTGCCAAATGATGTGGGCATATCACCCATATTCAACGTAGTAGATTTGTATCCTTATAGAGAAGATGAAGTAGAGTATCAAAAGAAAATTTAGTGGGTCAAACAGATTTATGTAGATGAAAAACCGTAGATGGAAAAGATCATTGATCAGAGAGTTATCTAGAAAACCCGGAGGAAGACATATCTTGAATATATTATAAAGTGGAAAGGACACCTGATTGAGGATGCCAGTTGGGAAAGTGAAGAAGATATCCATAAACATGGACAGACGGTGCAGAAGCTCATGGACAGGAGTCCGTGAATGTTTTAGCCAGAGGAGTATGATGCAAGAGCATTGTCAACAAGCGTGAGTGGAGGACAGTTGGATATACACCAGCGTGCATTTTGAAGACATTTTGAAAGTTTGAAAGCAAACACATTAATGTAATAGATGGAAGGATGTAATTTCTTTTAATGTTTTTGGGGATTGTAATATACATCTTGAGCATTTTCTCTCATCTGTCGATTGTGGACATTTATTGTAATAAATGTAAAGTAGATGGTAGTCTTTAATTTAGATAAGATAGCTTAAGGTTGTAGGAGGGAAAACTCAAGAAGACTCCCTTGTAGATGTACTATATTATCATTCTCATTGTATGAGTAGTAGAGAAATAGAGCATAGGAGAGAAGAGAAGAACAGAGAATGTAGAAGTTGTATGAGAAGATAGTTGTTTCTATTGAAGCATATACAAAAGCATTTGTATTAATATAAGAATGCTTTGATCCAATTGTCTGGTGTATTTATGGTTCCTGTATGCATCTATTGGATGGTATGTTTACAGTTTATTTTCAGTCTCTGTTATGCATTTATTTCAATGCCATATGTATGTGATTTCCTGTTGAATGTATGAAGTTTGTAAGGAGAGTATGAGTTTCAATTGTTTCTCTTCCTGAGAATTCCTGCAAGGAGTGTAGTGAAAGGTCGCAAGGAGTGCATCGACAAGATTCTGAGTTTTACCTCAGAAAAGCTTAGGAGAGATAACATTAACTTATACCATTAGGAATGCAAGTATAGCACTGAGTCGTGAAAGGTGTGTGTAGGCTAAGGAGAGTCTTAGACTTTTCCAACCCAAGTGAGCAGTTGAAGAACTATGTCGCAAGGAGTGCAGGGTTGGAGTTATAAAATAACCAAAGGTTGTTGTGGAAGCCATAAGGAGTGTGTGCCTAATTCCTTAGAATCCTTGAGTTTGCAGCAAGGATCAAGCTCAAGAAGGATAGAGACTTGGAGAAGTTCAAAGGAGAGACGAGGTTCAAAGTCACCTAATGGAACTAAGTTCAGAAGGGTTGACGCCAAGTTATTTGACGAGAAACCATTGAGAATCCCAGTGGATGTTTGGAACTCCTGAAGGGAGAACACCGATTTTTGTGGACCATTGGATCCATTAGATTTGCGGGAAGGGTAAGGGTGAGAGTCTTTCAACACTCACAAGATCAGGAGAGATATTAGTCGTCAGATCTGAAGGAGTGAAATTCATTGATCCCTTCCATGAGAAGGAGAAGTCAGAAATTCGAGAGTCAGAAGGAAGAGGGGAGTCCACTTCCAGACCCATGAAACGCAAAATTCTGATTCTTGAAGAGAGGATCTGGAGCGTTGGATCACGAGAAATGAGAACCATCAATATGGCATAGTGGTCATGGAGAGTTCGCATTTTGGGAGAAGGGGAGAGATCTACTTCGTGAGTTCTCGATACATGAAGTCTTGAAATGCACCAAGAGCTTAACCCCAGGTCACAGCCAGAGTTCACATCAACGAAGAGTTAAAGGGAGGAGCTATGGATCGTTAAGTCCTATTTTGGAGTTCAAGAATTGGAGTCAGGGCGACTCACAATAGAAGTCACAAAATCATGAAATGCAAAACTCCTTTTGGGTTAGGCTCGTGGTCACCATCAGTGTTCGCGTGGGAGGCACTTGCACCTAGTACTTGCTCACACAGGTGGAGTTTGAAAAAGGACCTGTGGTTTACATGTGTTGAAGGTTCCAGTGTGGACCAAGGAGCCATTTTAGCTCAGAGGAGTTGAAGATCCATAGACCAGGAGGTGAGAAGACGCTTCTGAGGTGGGGGCTCTGCATCAACAAGCATAAGAACAATGAAACTTTGCCCATTTCACATTCCCTTCTTTCCCCAAGGATTTGTGGCCTCATTGAGATAATTGCATCAGCATTCCCCATTTTTCCCTTTTTCCTCCATTATAAGCCTATTCCATTTCCCAAAGAGAAGGTTGAGAGGAGAATGATAAGCGGAGGTGCACTTGGAGCTTGGTGAAGAGGAGCCCGGACCAGGTTCATGGATCAGTCACCGACCTTTTTGTAAGTAAACATTGTGATATCAATAAAAGAAATACTTTTCCTATCCCGAAATATGATGTGTCAAATGTTCACATTTTGTTTATTCTTTATTCTAACATCTAAAACATGATTTATATATGAGATGCATGCTTGTAGTTTCTTGTTTATCTATTTTTGAATGCAGGCCAGCAGAGCTATCAATCATGAGAGGATCGACACCTGATGCAGAGTAAAAGGTACAATTACCTGATCCTTCTTAATTTGTATTTCATGCATGAGTCTGGGGTATATTCATGGTAGTTAGAAAAGAAGGAGACATTTAGATGGTTATATTTTCCTTAATGTTGAACCCTAGTGTAGTCCATTGGGGGTTTTCCCGCTATAGAAACATCCCACATGAAATAGAGAAGCTAATATGCTAGCCTGGGCAATACTAGACTCCCTTTCCATGATCCACACAGGATCACGACTCAAACCTCAAGAGAAAACTAACCATTCCACATGCTCAAGGTTTGTGTTCTAGGCTACTCAATCCTTGGCCAAAGGAGAGTATATTCTCACTACCCCTTGGAGAAACATCTACACTCCTCTCTACGAGGGTGGTCACACCCCTCTCTATGAGGATATTCTAGCATGTCCCTAGAGTATCCAAAACTCAACACTTGGACAGAGGCCAACCTTGGAAAATTTCTAATTCCCCTTCTCTATGAAGGTATCTTCTCTTTCTCCTTCTCTACAAAGGTCTCTTCCTGTGGGATTGCTCATTCCTTTTCTACGAAGGTCTCTTCCTTCTCTACGAAGGTCTAGCTATGGGAAATGAAAAAAATCTCTTGTGGTACAAAATATTTCCATGGTATAATACCATGCTACCCATCTATTTGGCACCATCTATCTACTGGATAACTTTCATCTTGATCAAAATATCTCATTACTCATCCACTAAGTAAACTATTATATGGACCACTTATTTCCTAATTGCACCAAATTACGATCCTCCATTTCGAACTCAGAGACATCGCTCCCTCTTACACCAAACTAAGAGATTTTTTAACTGTGTAACATATGATAATCATCGTCCTTGAAGTTATCTTATGTAATATCCTGGGTGCCTTCTTGAGTTCGAACATTTCTTTCTTTCTGTATTCATACTGGATCAACCTCCTCCCTCTGCATCTATAAGAACGGTACTGGAACAACCTGTAGTTACCTGCATTTCATCAATTATATCTGAGTATCCATATTTTTCTTCATCTTTAACATTTATGTTTTGCATCATTAGGAGCCTCCTGCTCCTATATAAATACTGGATACTATCTGGTCATTACTGACTGTCACCATATCATAAGTCCTTCTCATGCTGTCTGAATTATGCAAGTCAAGGCATAAGTTCTTTCTTCCTTGACCTGTAAACTTACTTACATCATGATTTTTGAGATATGTCACTTAGCCAATCAGTTAGTAGCAATAAGCATTAATCAAATAAAACTATATCATGATTTCTATCAAAGTAGTACACATATTTTCTTAAGTAAAACTTGTTCAACTAGGTACACATCTGAAACCCTAATCATGAATAAGACTTTTGAACTCTTTTTCACTATAGCTATGAAATTACCAAATTTTTCCTTACTATCATAGCTAAACACATACCTTTGTCACTCTCATGAGTGATCATACCTGATATAAATATTTTATCTCTTTCTTTATCCTCTTCTTTGATACTTCCTTCATAAGTCTTCATAGACACTGAAGTAAAATGAGGTTAATTAACATTATCACAAAAATGTAACTTGTAATGATAAATTATTAAAGTAAACAAGATACTAAAAATAAACATGAATACTTATCTTTTGTTTTTGTGTGGGGAGGCTCCATGGACTCCACCATTTGTTATCTTTCTTCTGGTTCCGGTATACCCATTGTACCATGTTCTAGGAGATCATTCTTGTCTAGAATCATCTACAACCTATGATTTCAATATCTGAAGTTTCCATATCCTTCAAGTCTGTCTTCTACCCTCATATCGATAGCCATTCTTTCTTGCAGTAGAAACCCTAGCCCTCTGGGCTATAGAAATAATAAAAAAATAAAATTTCTTGGATCTAAAAAATGAACTCACCAAAAGATGTGTTGGACTGAGGCGAGTATGTTGGTATAGTCAGTTTCTGAAAATTCCAATTTCTAACCCTTGAAACTGGACTAGCGGATTTCTAGACTGGTGCTTCTGGTTTTCTGGTACTTCTGGTTTTCTAGTACTTTTGGTTTCCTCGTACTTCTAGTTTTCGGGTACTTCTCATACTGGTGAAAACTAGGGTTTCACTTTCCGGGAGTTATATCCACTGAAAAGGTGCGCTGAAGGTGCCAATGAGTTCCTTAGGCTAGGGCTCACCTTTCTAGATGATCTTTGGGATGAAATTCCTCTTTAATAAAAATCCCTAATTTTCTTGTACGACAACAGTGATGCTTTTTTTTCTGTGAAAGATCATCTCTTCAACTTAGCTCTGATACCATGTTAAAGTTTCTTTATTAATCTATTATTATGAATATTGATCATAACAATAGCATAATAAGGATCTTACTGAAAGAAACATAATCATAGAGTACACAAGCATTTATCTTGGGAAACCCTCAAGGGGAAGAAAACCCAACAAAACTTCTTTAATATAGATTCAATAACCAAGTACAATGTCTCTCACAAGAGATATCTCACCCAATAGAATATCCACCAAAAACCCTAACCAGAATAGAGTAGCACACCACTTAGACCAAGATAGTCCTTCACCAAAATAACATTCACCTTTACTGAGATACTCTTCCTTATAGCCGTGTCACTTCTCCTTGTAGCTACGCCACTCTTATACTTGCACACTTGATAGAGAGATATTGATGAGTGTGTCTACAAATGAGGTGTTAGGGCTCTTATAAATACAATTTGTGCCCCCCCCCAATAATTAGGTCAGGGTCGACCTATCCACTTTACCTTTCTAATTTGCATTGGTTTTGTCTAGGCACAATAGGGTCAACTTGTCACATATATATATATATATATATATATATATATATATATATATATTATATTTTTCTTTATCCACAAAAGGGGATAATAATATCATTTGCAGTTACACAATATTTCAACATCCCAGGCCTGAGGAATCAACTACATTATTTCCTTGATATTCTTCTCCACATAGCAAGGAGACTGGAGTATCCTTTTAACTTGGTTGCCGGGGTGGAAGACATGGTTATTGCTAAAGGACTGGCAAGCAATGGGTTAGGAGTAAAAGCTTTCTCCAATTCCTTGAGTCGGTCCTTCAGTCTAGCATTCTTGGCCTCAATTCCTCTAATGAAATCATTAATGGCATCTCTAGTTGCTCGGTGAATTTAGGAGATTTAGGATGACTGAATGTTCCTAACTTTAATCTCTGAACGAGATTTCCGTTTCTTATTTCTTACATCTCTCTTTTCAATAATTAAATTTTTAGACTCACCATAAAAAACAACACTCTGGAATACGAAGGATTCATCTTCGTAAAAAAATTTGGTCTCAGCTATTTCCATTGGGGGACTATGGTAGATCGCGTCCCCGAGCTAATCAACGTTGCAAAATATGTTATCCAGATCAGTCTCAAGTTGCATGTCTTCACTTTCAATTTTAGTCTCTTTTGCTTGCCCTGCAACATTTTTTCTCTTCTTCCTCACGAGAAGCTTGTGAGAACTATCAATTTTACTGTGAGGAGGGTTCTTATCTCCTCCTTCGTTTGAAGAATTATGGGTTGATTTCTTAATGGGGTGGTTCATTGGAGTGATGCACCGGGATGTCGTACTCTTGGGAGTTGTAGTCGAGGATTGAACACTCTTCTCACTGGGACATTTTCCCTATTGTTTGTGCAATTCAGTGGTTCTTTGTAATGTCTTTAGGTCACCAGCGTCATAAACAAGAGTGTTGTCGTCATTGTCTATGTCTTCATTCAAGCGTATCTGGATAAAAGACTTGTTGAATCCAACTACTAGTAAATGTTCTAAAAAAATCCCATTAGGGTCGAACCCTCTTAGCCTTTCAACATATCTTAAGTTCAAGTTGTTGAAATGGCCTGCGAATTCGTCAATTTTGTTGACATTCCTGAACACGAAGTCCCCAACTTTCCAAGGCAAAGGAATGAACTATTTTTTTCTCTTCACATAGAATAAATGCAACCAGTAGTTGTATTGCCTTGTTATTTATGTAACAAACATTATGTTCGTAATGTGACATGGAAGGAAAGAAATATTTTCCTTAGTGCCAAAAATCATTATCAGATTGTAATTCTCCATTTGTTCAAGTCTCCCCTTCCTTTCCAAAAACTTGGTTTCCTGGTCAGACATGTAAGGAGCATCCTTTCCTAACAATAAATATTTGAAAACTGACACAAATTCATTAAAACCCTCATAAAAACAATGGGAGGCATTGTGCCTCCACAAGGCCTGGTACTAAAAGGTTACTGGGTCGAATTCATAGTTTACCTTCTTGGAAACAAACAAAAATGTGTTATCCCGAAAACCAAGTAGGATGACATATAAAATTTCTTATCCTAGTTTAATCGTGACAATTGGGAACAGATTTCAATGGAAATTACCTTCCCCCAATAAAAAATGGCTTGTTCCTTGACTGTGAAATAAAAAATATAAAGAATCATGCGGGAAATACTTGTTGTGGATTCTTGTCTCGTTATTCTTGTAAACAACCAGGCAATTTCCCGGAATGGATTTCTAAATGAACTAACCTATAAGCTTGTGATATCTTCAGGAAATGTCGTCAAGTCTTCCAGGAACTTGAGCAAGAGTTCCAACCCATTATCATGCTTTCTTAGGAACTTCTTGCAGCCTTCTCCTCTGAAGCTCAATGTTGGCTCTGACAATCTTAACATCTTGTGAAAGACCCGAGGTGACAAAGAAATAGGAGAGTGGTCTCATAGTGGAATAATTCTTTGGCCTGAAATATATCTCTCGGTGCACCAAGAGACCACCTCCTTACAGTAAAAACTTCAAGGACACAACCTGCACGAGCAATTCCAGAGGTCCAAATTAATTCATTATGGGAGGAAGGGGATGAGTAGTAAGAGTATGCCCTGTACCACTACAAGATTTGGTATTCACGCCCAAAAATTTTCATTGTATCTCCATTGAACTATTGTTGAGATGCTTCCATAAGTTTACGAGAACATCTGTTTTCTCTAGACGATGCTTGAAATGAACAGTTGGAGGGGATAATATAACCCTCCACAAATATTGGTCCAATGCATGTGAATGGGAGATATCCTCAAGCCTTTTGCTCATTAATGAAAATATCTACGGTTGTTGCATGATGAGATGTTAGCATTAAAGCTTAGTAATTTCATACTTACAAGTGCGAAGGTGGTAGGTACAATGAAGAGAAATTAAGGATTGGAGGTTTCATGAACCTACCAACCCAACGACCCGCAAAATACAGTCCATGATGTTTGAAATGAAAACTAGGAAGGGATAATATAACCCTACACAAATCTTGTTTTAATGCGTATTAATGGGAGATCTCCTCTAGGCTTTCTCTCCTTAATGACAATCTTTATGGTTCCTGCATGATGAGTTGTTAGCATTAAAGCTTACTAATTCATATTTAGAAGCAAGTGCAAAGGTGGCAGGGACGGGGAAGAGAAATTAAGGAATGGATAAGTATTAAAAGAGGTTGGACGAGATTCAAAATAGGGTTACAATGGATACTCAAGAGAGGTGAGGGCCCGATGGTCAAATTGTATTTCTCATAAATTTTGAATGCAAAACATGTAAAATGGAAGAGGGCATGATGGGGCAATCCAGTGGTTAGTTTGTATATCGCAAAACTATGGGTGTTGTTTACAGGTCTCGGAAAAATGGAAGAAAAATATTGAGCCTGCCTGTCCGAGAACCCGCAGTCGAAAAAGTGGCTAAGTATGGAATAGGGAAACGATCGGTTAGACTCGTTTTTGCTAATATATTGAAATTTTTAATAAATATCCCATTACCTAGAAAGATATTTTCTGCATGTTTCTAGACAAGTTGTGTAGGGATAGTCAGTGTGACTGTCTCCTTGAGGCTTTTACGAATTAATGAAAATATTTACGGTTGTTGCATGGTGAGATGTTATCACTAAACCTCAGTTATTGCATACTTGGAAAAAAGTGGGAAGGTGGTGGGCACATGAAACAACGATTAGGAATTGGAGATTTCATGAACCCACCAACCCGACAATCCACAAAAGAGATTCCAATAAATGGTCAAGTATGGAAAGAGGTTGGACGGGCTTCAAAATAGGGTGACAAGGGTTCCCCAGGAGACATGAGGCCCTGACAGTCAAATTGTATGCCTCAAAACTTTTGATTGAAAAATGTGTAACACGAAAGAGGGGATGATGTGGGAGTCTGGTAGTCAATTTGTATATCGTGCAAGTTGGATTTTTATTTGTAGGTCACAAAACAATGGAAGTGAAATCTACATCCTGCCTTCCCAGGAATCTGTGATTGAAAAAGTGGCTAGGTATGGAATGGGGAAGCAGTCGGTCAGAATCATGATATAAAAGAATGAGTGCAAATGTGAAACAGTGAGTCCGCCAACCCACGCGGTTAGACATTTTTGGAAAAATGACTAAGTAACTAGAAAGAGAAAGAAGAGGGGAAAATGAAATGGGAATTTGGTGAAATATAGAAGAGGGAAAAGAAGAGATAATATATTGAAATTTGTAATAGATATCCCATTACTTGGCAAGATCTTTTCTGCATATTTCTAGACAAGTTGTATAGGGATAGTCAGTGTGATTGCCTCCTTGATCCTTTTTCTCATTAATGACAATATTTATGGTTGTTGCATGATCAGTTGTTAGCATTAAACCTTAGTTTTTCATACTTGGAAAGAATTCCGAAGGTGGCAGGCACATGAAACAATGATCAGTAATTGGATATTTCATGAACCCACCAACCAGACGATCTGTGAAAGATATTCCAAGAAATGGGAAGGTATGGAAAGCGGTCGAACATGCTTCAAAATAGGGTGACAAGGGTTCCCTAGGAGCCGTGAGGCCCCGATAGTCAAATTGTATGTCTCAAAAATTTTGAGTGCAAAATATGTAACATGGAAGAGGGGATGATGTGGGAGTCCAGCAGTCAATTTGTATATCACAGAAGTCTAGGTGTTGTTTGTTGGTCACGGAAAAATGGAAGTGCAATCTAGAGCTCATCTGCCATGGAATATGCAATCAAAAAAGTGGCTAGGTATGGAATTGGGGAAGCGACCAGTCGGAATCGTGATATAAAATAATGAGTGAAAATGTGAACCTGTGAGTCTGCTAACCCACAAACTTAGACATTTTAGGAAAAAAGACTAAGTAACCATAAAGAGAAAGTAGAGGGGAAAAAGAAAGGGAAATTTGGTTAAGTATAGAAGAGGGAAAAGAAGGGGATAAAAGAGAGTGGGAAAATAGAAAAGAGGAGGGAAATTTCCGTAAGTGGGAATTGGTATCAAACAAGCCACATTGTTGCAAAATCATCATTTTCTAGTCCAATATTTTATCCACTTACTTGTTTTATATTGTGCTTGTACCATTAAAAAGTGTGTGAGCAAATGCTTTGTTGAAGATTTTTTTTTGTTGCAACTTGTGGGAGTAATTGTGTTCTTGATACATTGTTTGATGCCTTGAAATATTATTTTAAGTATTAAACTTCCTGCATGATGAGTTGTTAGCATTAAAGCTTAATAATTGCATATCTAGAAATAAAGTTATTGTATCGTCAACTTGACTGTAAGTATAACAATGACGAACTTAAATTTTAATATTGTGGTTGATTTCATAGTCCCATTTGACTTCAGCTAGCATATATCATTTTTTTTTTCAAAATATTTGTGAAGAAGAAATTTGGTAATTTCCTTAATAAAGTAAAAGTGCTCAAATAGAGGCCAAGGGATGGACAACTAATAAAATCTTTCCTTTTGGAGTAAAGGAATAAAGGAAGCGAAAGGGAAATAAGAGATTGTTTTCTCAGCAAGGTTGAGATGAAAACGAAACTTCTTGGGTGGGGCCCCAACTCTCGCATCGTGAATTAGTGTTGTTATGTTCTATCTGCATTACGAATAGAATTGAATGTTGGTTTGAAACTGTCTAGAATTCATTTATGTTTCCATAGAAGCCTCATGTGATCGACGCAATGCATTGTCATTTAATTGTTCAAAGCTCCATATTAGATCAAATTACTTGAGTCAATACAATATTTAAGAATTACAAGACTATTGAACCATGCAAACGAGAAGTGTTAAATCCAGCAAAGAAGCACCAACAAAGATTCCAAGGAAATTTTTTTAATAGTAAATCTATAAAAAAATAGTGGGTCATTGTAAATCATGACCAACAAACAACCCACCCCAGTAAGAAAGAAACCCAGAATTCTTCAAACGTAGGAGGAGATAAGAACCCTCCTCACAGTAAAATTGATAATTATCACAAGATTCTCGTGACGAAGAAGAGAGAAAAATTTGTAGGGAAACGGAAGAGCTCAAAACTAAAAGTGAGGACACAACAAGATACCACCTCCTTACAGTCAAAGACTTCAAGGACACATCCTGCAAGATAAATTTGAGAGGTCCAAATTACTTCATTCTGGGTAGAAGGGGACCAAGACACCACCTCCTTACTTGAAAATAATTCAGGGACATAGGCTGCATGAGAAATTCTAGAGGTCCATATTACTTCCTTCTGGGCAGAAGGGGATGAGTAGTAGGAATATGCCTTGCACCACTGGGAGTTCTGGTCCTCACCCCCTAAGATGTTAATTGTATATCCAGACAATAGGAGAGTGGTCCCGCAATTGAATAATTCTTTGGCTTGAAATATATCTCATGGCGCACCAAGAGACCATTTCCTTACATTCAAATACTTCAGGGACACAGGCTGCACCAGGGAAACATCCAAACCCAATCCAAAACCCTAAAAATGAAAGGAAAGGATACATCTATGAGGACAAGGACTGCCATCCAAGCCTAGAGACTCAAAATCACGAACTGCAAAATGGCTATTGCATTCAATGTCGGTTTCTTTTCTAAAACCCCTTACTTTGGTCTTGTTAGGAACGCCATCACTGATCTTGGAAGTGCCCCCCATTATGGTTGATTTTAAATTTTGACATATGAGTGGGAACAACGTCTGCATTACCATCATCCATCATCGTATCATCGTCCATCAGATCATCTTCCTTCGGCTCGAAATCGACCGCATCAACCTCTGCGTCGGCCATCAATGCAAGGGGGGAGGGTTTCCTTGGAATTATTTGGCTTGAAATATATCTCTCGACGCACCAAGGGACCATCTCTTTCTTTGTTTCTGGTCGAAAGGAGATGAGTACTAAGAATATTCCCTGGACCACTAGAAGTTATGGTAATCATGCCTGAAGGTGTTTACTATATCTAGATAGAACAATTGTTGAACTTCTTCCATAAGTTAACGACAATGTCTATTTTCTCCAGATGATGTTTGAAACGAACATTCGGAAGGGATAATATAACCCTTCGCAAATATTGGTTTAATGCATATCAATGGGAGATCTCCTCTAGCCTTTCATTGATCAGTGACAATTTCTACTGTTCCTACATAATGAGCGATTACCATTAAAGATTACTAATTTCATACTTAGAAAAAAGTACGAAGGTGGCAGTGACGGCAAAGAGAGATTAAGGATTGGATATTTCATGTAGCCGCCAAACCTGGCGATGCGCGAAAGAGATTCCATGATGCTTGAAATGAAAAATCGGAAGGGATAGTACAACCCTCTGCAAATCTTGGTTTAATTTGTATTAATGAAAAATCTCCTCCAGCCTTTCGGACATTAATGACAATCTTAACGGTTCCTGCAAGATGAGTGTGAAGGTGGTGGGGATGGCGAAGAGCAATTAAGAATTGGACATTTCGTGAACCTACCAACCCACGAAAGAGATTCCCAAAAATATCCAAGTATGGAAAGCGATTGGTCGGGCTTCAAAACAAGGTCACAAGTTATACTCACGAGATGTGAGGGGCCGATGGTCAAATTGTATGTGTCCGAACTTTTGACTGCAAAATGTGTAACATGGAACAAGGCATCATGACGAACTTCAATGGTCAATTTGTATATCCTTGAACTTCAGGTGATGTTTGTAGTTCGTGGAACAATGGAAGTGCAATGTTGAGCAAGCCTAGCCGAGAACTGGCGATGGAAATAGTGGCCAAGTATGGAATGGGGAAGCGGTCGGTCGGACTCATGATATAAAAGCATGAGACATATTCGAAAAAATGACTAAGTAAACAAGAAAAAGAAAGGGGAATTTGGTTGTCAATTTGTAGATCGGGGAAGTCTCGGTGTTGTTTGCAGGGGGAGGAATAATGGAAATGCAATGTTGAGCCCGCCTACCCGGGAACCCGCGATCCAAAAAGTTGTTGAATATGGAACGGGGAAGTGGTTGGTCAGACTTGTGATATAAAAGCATCAGTGGAAATATGAACATGTGAATCTGCCAACCCACACACCTAGACATTTTCTAAAAAACGACTAAGTAACCAGAAAGGGAAAGTAGAGAGAAAAAAGAAAGGGGAGGGAAATTTTTGGAAGTGGGAATTGGTGTTAACAAAGCCCCATTGATGGTCTTAACAATAACTATGAAGTGCATTAGACAGGTGAAAAATCTCTTCAATCAAGGAATAGAGAAAGTGATTCATGGTTATACTTTCCAGGGTGTGTTTGCATAAGAGAAGCATCGAAAAGCTACAGGAAAATCAATTTTGGGATGTTCAAGTAAAATTATTGTACTATCAACTTCACCGTAAGTATAACAACGATGAATTTTAATTTTAATTTTCTGTGGTTGATATCATAGTTCCATTGGACTTCACATAACATATATCCTTTTATTTCAAAATATTTCTGAAGGTGAATTTTGGTAATTTCATCGATAAAGTAAAAGTGCTAAAATGAGCTAGATATTACATTTTCTTCACAGAGCTTACATTAAAAGGAAAAAAAGGTCTTGTATATTTTTTAAGATCGTAGAAAAACCGCTAAGATCCTGAATGTATTATCCAACCATAATTCAAAAACTGGGCCCATGAGAACCTTGTACTACAGCACAAAAGCACATGAATAAAAGTCTACCAAACATAAGACAGGACAAAACCAGTGGAGATTGGGCATTGTATACCATCTATAACCAAATCCCCAAATGGGAACCAAGAAATTTGCTAATTACTATATTACCATGAAGCAAGATCACTATGAACATTTGCTTCTGATAGTACTAGGAACCAAGATCAAGTTGACCTGACAATGTTCTAACATTACCAGTTCTGGTAAAGAGTGCTAGCATTTAATTTAATGGAGTTCAAACAATGCCAAATTTGCAATATTATTGCAAATGCCTAATGGTTCCATTCAGAGGAGCAAGTCATTTTGACGGTTCAAAAATGGACCTGATTTATTCACAGTTGGATACTTTGTATGAGGTTTGTCCTCATGCTTCTCATTCTTGGATTGAACAACCTTATGCGCTTCTAGTTCAATTTTTCATGGCACTGCAAAAATCTATTCATATCCTCATTAGGTAGTATGGACAGATACACATAAGATTGTTTTTTTTCTTGCCAACAGTCGATATGAATTTTTTTTTTTTGATTCAACCAATATGCAGTATTGCATTGTCTTCATTTAATGTAAATTTTCTATGGACCCAAAAGTCGCGTTGCATCTAGACATTGTTTTCCTTTTTCTATAGGTATACTTCATATGGAAATTCTACTAACCCAAGAAGCACATCTTGTAACAGAAGTTGTCTAATTGTACAATGTACAATTGTGTTGTTGATGGTTTGGATGGAAGCATTGAGGCAATGTCTATATATGTAAGGACACTTTTTACTGAATCGTAGATAATCAATTGTGACATCATTTATGAAAGCATAAGAAGAAGAAGGAGAGTTTCATTTGGCACATACAAGCTTGAAGGGGGTCGAGTATGCATTCATTGCAACCAAAACACCCTCAACCTGCACACATGAGCATAATAGTTAATATATTAAACAATATAATGTACAATTGTACAACAAAAAAGCTGCAGAAAATTGTTCAAGGAAATTTTTATGAGCAAAGTGTGGATGGAATTGTAGATGTATACACACAACAGTTGTCAAGCTAGTTAGTTTCTTGAGATCCTGTACTATGTTTGTTCCCAATTATGTTACAAATGTTGTTTGGGTTGTGCAAAAGATCCTTTCTTTAACATATATTTTCTTTATTATATTTTTGAAGAGCAATAGTGGAAATTTTCCTTTATGCAATTGTTGTTCCATTGAGGAAAACAAATTTGAATAGGTGTCGAACAATTGCAGCTACAACATGGAACAATGTAATAGTTGTATAACATAACTGAGATATATGAACATGTGAAAGTAAAGGAAAAAACTGGATATGGAGAACGGTACCATTTCCTTGTCGTTGTCTAACTCTCCATATTTTATATGGAGAATGTGTTGCGAGCCAAGTTTTCTCGCGAGTGTGACAACTGCACCAATGGTTCTGATTGGGTAAGTGTCATTGGTCTGTGCAAGATGGATGATTGTTGTCTCTAGTATGAAATGATATTCTGAACAAATCATAGGAATTGTTTCCACAATACTTGTTTTGTTGAGCGATATAATCTTATCACAATCACCACATTCATATACTATTTTCAACAATATGTTAAAATTTGTAATGTATATCCCATTACCTAGCAAGATCTTTTATGCATGTTTCTGGAAAAGATGTGTAGGGATAGTCAGTGTGATTGTCATCATGGCTTCAATGTCTGTCATGTCAGAATGCACAATGCATATAGTTTTGTTTTCCTTGTATAAGTAGGTGCTATACACGATCATTATGTCCCCAACGAACACTTGTCTAGTTCGGGGGTTGTTCAAGCCTTCTATCAATAGTATACTAGGTGTTATAAGTTTAGACTCGGTGACATTTTTTGAACAGAAAAAGTAATGTGAATGGTAGTCTCCATTATTTTTTTGTTTTCTTTTTTTTCGCATAAATGTACAAGTAGACGCACAGCTTGGATGAAGTATGCAGTTCAGAGTTTTGTAACTAGAGCTCTTAGTCTGCGGAACTTTCACTATGTTGGGCGTTTCACTTGCGCTCATCGATACTTCTTGTGAACTACAAAGTATGTGTTGCAGATGAAATCAATATATTTATCATGGCATATATTAATAAATAGCTCAAGATATTTGTTTGGTAAACATATCAAGAGCACATTATATGAATCTTTACCTTTTTCCTTATCGTTATGTTGATGTTTGTGATGATTATTTCCTCATGCCCATGTCACTTGTCCAAGTTTTTATGATGCAAGCATATGTACATGAACATCAGAAGGACTAAATAAGCATATGCATTGTATATTGTCCATAATTGTTCCGAATGTCACATACAGGCTCGAAGGAGATGGAATATGAAATAGGGTGTCAAGGGATACTCAGGAAACATGAGGACCCGACGGTCAAATTGTATGTCTCATAAATTTTCACTGCAAAAAAGTGTAACACGGAACATGGCATGATGGGGTGGTTTGGTGGCCAATCTGTATATCAAAAAACCCCCAAAGCTAGAGGCGCAATTTTGAGCCCGCTAGCCCGAGAACCTGCGATCGAAAAAGTGGCTAAGTATGGAATGAGGAAGTCATCGATCGGACTCCTGATATAGAAGCATGACTATAAATGTGAACCCATGAGTCTGCCAACCCACACACCTAGACATTTTCGAAAAAATGACTAAGCAAAGTAACCAGAAAGAAAAAGTAGAGGGGAAAAAGAAAGGGGAATTCAGTTAAGTATAGAAGAGAGAAAAAAATGAATAATAGAGAATGGGAAAATAGAAATGGGGAGGGAAATTTTCAGAAGTGGAAAGTCTCAACAAAGGCCCATTGTTTCCAAATCATCGTTTTCTAGTCGACTATTTTATCCACCTACTTGTTTTGTGTGTTTGATTTACTATCACAATTGGTATACCTTTTCAAAGATTGTACTTCAGCTTCCTCTGCTATGGCATATAATATTTCATCCTCTTGTCCAACTAATTTGTTTCTTTCAATGTAGCAATGCAGAAAATACAATGGACATGAAGGTAAGTTGGTATGTAGAAAGACATGTAAAAAAATAAATGCAGTTCTATTTATTTCAATGTAGCAACACAAAGAATACAATTGACATGAAGATAATTTATTATGTAGGAATATATGTAGTATCTACATACAATAAATTAGGTGCAAAGTAGTAGAACAAATATACAGACAATAAATGAAATACAAAACAATGGAATATGAAATAAGAGTAGAAGCATGCACCTTTGTATCTCCTCTTCGACATCTGTGGTAAAGAGTCCTTCCTCTTCTCGAGTTATTTTGTTTGTTGCAATGTGGGAACGCACAAAATACAATGAACATGAATGTAAGTCGATATGTAAGGGAAAACAAGTAATATGTATATACAGTAAATGAGAATCAAAGGAATAGAATAAAAGAGAGATAGAAGCATGAACCTTTGTTTTTCTTGATCCATGGTTGGGGTTATAAAGAATTTTTCCTAGCCAAAATATATTACAAGCCATAAAATATTAAGAATTTGGATGGTCATAGCTGAATGATATGGTTTTTTGTAACAAAGTATCCAGATATGCTTTGAGACATGGGTAATATCTTTGATGTATATTTCATAATTCAAGTACAAGACAAATTGTATCGTGGTCAGACCAGTCTGTGTATAAGATAAAGAGGTTGTATTGTGATATGGGCACATTTCACCATATATGGTTAATAAGTGTATTTGTACATGTTTTATCTTAACCAAAAGAAATAAGACATTGTAATTGCACATGTAGTTTTCCAATTTTTTTGTTATGGCATTATTTTGTATCATGTCAACACTGAAGTATCCTAGAATGATAATGGTTTCGTTTAGATGTAAATGGTGTAATGAATTTGAAAAAACATTCATTATGTTAGCAATGTTTCATGCAGAGCGGCATAGAGATTGAATATTGCAATTTGCAATCCACGGAAAACTAATCTTGCTAGCACCATCTCAACGTCTTTTTTTTCTACAATAACATTTTGCAAAGGAATGTAGGTATGGTTCAGAGTTTGGAGAAACAATTGGAGCAAAATTTAAGAGCAGGAGGGAAAGATATGCCAATTTTGTGAAAATTTGTTGCAACCTAGCCATCGTTGTACCATACCTAGCCCTTCTACACCTACCTGCAGTTTTCTTCTACAAGAACATACTACAAAGGAAAAAAGATTGGCATCTTATTTTTCATGTGAAAGACATGGGTTCAATTCCCATACATGCACATGGTGCAGAGCCTCAGGAAAAAATCGAAGGAAAATTTAAGAGTAGGAGAAAAAGATATGCCAACCTCTATGGAAATTCTGCAGGATAAGAATGATGAATAAATACTTAAATATTCTTACTTGTAAAATTCAAACAGTGAACAGTAAACAATGAATACAAATGAAAGTATGGTATTGAAACTTACTCGTCAATGATGAACGACAGAACCGTAGGTCCAATTGCGAGTGTAGGACTTGAACCCTGCAAAGTGAAAAAAACAACTACAACTGTCGGTGCAAGACCCCAACCTTGCAAAGTCGAAGAAAGAAAAAGCAAGCAGAAAGCAACAAACTAGTGAGCAAGCACAAACAGGTCCAACTACAATTGCAGGACCTCAACCCTGCAAAATTGAACCAAACAACAAGAAGCATGAACCAATAAACCAGTGAACAAGCAACAACCAGTGAACCAATAAATAATATATGTATCTTCAATGATGAATAAATTGCATTCCAAGCATAGAAGAAATATGAAACATATGATGACCATGCAAGTGAAAATACTTAAAGATTCTTTCTTGCAAACTATAAACAATAAACAACAAAGAAAAAATACGAATGAAACTATGCTTTCAAAACCTACTCAACAATGATAAATGAAAAAATCGCAGGTCCAATTGTGGGTGCAGGACTTGAACCTCGCAAAGTGAAAAAACAACTCCAACTGCGGGTGCATGACCCCAACCTTGCAAAGTTGAAGAAAACAAAAGCAAGCAGCAAGCACCAACAAGTCCAACTGCAGGTGCAGGACCTAAACCTTGCAAAGTTGAACCAAACAACAAGCAGCAACTGATGATACAACGAACCAACAAACAAGTAGCAACCAATGAACCAATAAACAATATATGTATCTTCAATTATGACTAAATTGCATTCCAAACATAGAAGAAATATGAAACATATGATGAACATGTGAGTGGAAATACTTAAACATTCTTACTTGCAAACTGCAAACAGTAAACAACAAAGAACGAATATGAATGAAACTATGGTATTGAAACTTACTCGACAACAATGAACAACAGAATAACAGGTCAAATTGTGGGTGCAGGACTTGAACCCTACAAAGTGAAAAAACAACTCTAATTGTGGGTACAGGACCCCAACCTTGCAAAGTTGAAGCAAACAAAAACAAGCAACAAGCACCAATAGATCCAACTGTAGGTGCAGGACCTCAACCTTGCAAGTGAGATCGGAAGAGCGGTTCAGCAGGAATGCCGAGACCGATCTC
>CBVK0100043856.1:117-30520 GCA_900067695.1 Picea abies
CCCCCCCCTACCTCAGCTGGGTTTTGCGACCTCCCGGTCTCTAGATCGTTCCAAATTCTGAAACGAAATGGCTCTTTGGGATCATATTGGAACCCATTGAACAAATCCACAGGTCCCTTTAATTCCTTGGCACAGGAATTGAGAAAACCTATGCACGCGCTCAACTTTCGATGCCCTTCTCTATTCTAAACAACACTCCTTTCACGTTTTGAGGTTTCGGGACTCCTGCATGCGAGCTCTCCCAGGCTCCTTGTCCTTCAAATTGTCAAAACCCGAAAAAGGGCTGAGGTTCTTGGATACTCCCTTAACCTCTCTCCATGTGATCACTTCCTCGTGACCATGCGCTAACGCCAAAAGGCACCTTTTGTGGTTCGGGACTTCAACGTTCAAGAGTCCCGTCCCTTTATCTCTTGAAACCCCAAATCCCAGTACTTCCCCAAACCAAATTCGATGGTCCTGCATCCTCCTCGATCGATGACCACGATCGTTTCATGATTTCGCGAGTTGGGACTCCACGTCTCCTGACTCCTGGCCTCTCGAACACCCAAGTCCCAAAATGCAGAAAAGGTCTTAACGGGCTTTGCTACCGGCTTTCGGGATTCGGAGATTCGTGATGTGAGCATTACTCCTTTCCGTTTCGAATCCTCGGTCCACGGAATGCTGAAATATCTCTGCTGAGAGATCAATGGTCCATGTCCCTCTTGAACCAATGGCTACGATCCCACTGGATCAACGACCCACATCCTTTAGGAGATTTCCCCGAAACCTTGTCTGCTCACCACGTGTCCTCCTTGATGGACGATCATGGTCCCTTTTGTGATTTCGGCGACTCTTCACTCTCGATATCTTGGTGTCCGAATCCCTGAATTCCTGTAATGGCTCAGATCTTTTCAGGATTTCACGAACCGGGAGTTCACGATGCAGTGACTCCAAAATCTCTTATCACTCCAATCCCTGAATTCCGATATGGGAACTCTTGTATGAGATCAACGACTATCGTTGATCCAGATCTGACAATCTCTATCCTTTCTGAGATTTAGAGTATTGGAAGATACTTGGCCCTAATCCCCTCGTTGCTCTGTGAGATCCAATGGCCCAGGGGAGTTTGCACTTCTCCATGAAGCGTCTCCACCGTCCGTTTCATCTCCTCTCCTGTGAAACCTTTCAGAGGTTAAACTCTGTGCTCCTTTCTCCAGATCCGATGGTTATTGGTCCTTTGTGTCAGGCTCCTAAATTGAAGCTTTAAATGACCTGAAACACTAAATTTTCAAACTAGGGTTGGTAAACTTTGAGCTGATACACTATATGTGCAGGTAAGCTAATTCCTATCTAAAGGCTATCTTGAAAAGAAAACATAAACTCACTCTGAGAACTTGAAATTTAATGACAATCTTGAAACTTAGCATTTCCTATTTAAGTCATCAACAGAAAACAGTCTTATGTTTAAATGTTGGTACTTCTATCTCCATTCATAAATATGATTTCACAAGCTTATTCCACTACTGCTTTCAATCATCTATCATCATCATTGCTATTCAAGTCACGACAAAGAGAGTGCTTCCTCAAATGCATTTAATCTGGTTATCAAAATCAATCTAAATCTGTCTACAGGAAAACAGAGTACTGCCCTACCTACTAGTACCGGAAGCTTCCTTTGATTCAACTGTGATCTAAGTGTTCTAAGTAAGCAGGGTGACTAACTGTCTAACAAAGCAAAGTTCATTCACACTCTAATTTATGCTCGGATTGAAAATGAGAAGCCAAACAAACCACGTTCATACTCTTAAACGCTACAGGCATCAGTTATGCATTCAATATCCATCAACATAAAAGATAACAGCACGCTGGAACGATTCAGTTGAGGAATAAATAAACACACTTTGAATGAGTCAATTCTGAAACTTAAAACTATCATGTAAGCAAACACTAACACACTAAAATAACTAAATCTATAACAGCAGAAAGCTAAATCTATAACAGAATAAAGCAACGGCTTGCACCTGTTTAGCGGGCCCAACCAAACGGCACAAATGTGTTAGCAGTAACCAGAGCTGACTATAACATTCTATGCAAACATGGTGTATCTTCATGCTTCATTAACTCATAAGAAAAATACTCAGATCGTATGACAGTCGGGTAACATAACGTAACAACAGTTTGTATTCAGCAATATGTGTTCACGATATAACATAATCCAACCCATTCTCAGGAGTGATTGCGGGTTTATATAGAAATCCTACTCATAACAGTCTAAAATAAAGATACATAAAACAAACGGATCTCCCGATCTGAAAATAGTCTTGGAATCAAGTTAAAAACGTACTTCACATCTTCGTGACACGTAGTGTCACGAAGTGTGAACGATGAAGAATCACGACCTAGTTTTATCATTATGCCTTCAAGCACCCTGTGGGCGATGACTCCAGCTGTCATGTGAATCTCTCTGTCTTCCATTTGGACCATAACGCACAGATCTTGAGCAGCTCCATTGGTATCTCCACGGGTACGAGTTGGTACCTGGTACCGACATCCTGTTCCAAAAATAGAAGTGGTACCTAACCCAAGCGACATTAGTTCCAATATTAATTTAAAGCATCAAAGTGCATAAAAATAGCTTGAAATGTAAAGATACCTTAAGTAACCCGATTGAATGGTAGGGAGATGTCAATTATGTCAAAACAACGCCAAAAGGGTGGTACTGGGTATATGAATGGACGTTTGTGGAGTATAATATAGGCAAAAAAACATGATCAAAACCAGAGACCAACATGCCCCCACACTGAAGTCCTTGCCTGTCCTCAGGCAAAAAAAATCAAAAACTGGTAGCCATCAGAGGGTTGCAGCGGCTGCAACCAACATTTGTAGCCTCTCCTGCTTCTTCAGATTCCTAATTTCTTTCTTAAGGACCCTGTTGATTATAACATGCTTCCTAGCAATCCTCTGAAGTTGTATGTTCCTTTTGAAAATATCCTTATTCCTCTGCTTTAGCCTTTCAACTTTGGATAAGAGGTGAGTGACCCTGAGCTTCAGGAGTTCATTTTCAGTTTTAATATGTCTGTCCAGTACATTGTACTCATGCAACTTCTCCTTCAATCTGCTATTCTTGCTCTCTAGTTTCGCCACCATTGGTTTCAAGGACCGACTGGAGGAAATCTCGCAGTGGGTTTCAAATGTTTGGTCTTGGTCTGGCTGTGGTGAAGGACTCGATGCATGCGTGAGTTCTTCGAGACTTTGAACAGGGGTGTGAAATTTATCAGAATTATGGTCTGAACTGAATTCGGGAGTGAATGCATCTGGGCTGCGTTCATAAGTATCAACTGGATCAAAATTACGATCTGGGCTGAGTTCATAGTTGTCAATTGGATCTGGATGAATGGGGCTGAGTGCAGAAGTGTCAACTAGATCGGGTTCAGGGGTGAATTCTTTTGGCATCTGAACAGGCGTACCAGTTGGTACCTGAACGAACTTATTCTGCACATTTCCCTTGGGTGTAGTAGCCTGCCGATTTGTTTTACGATTCTTTCGAATGAGTTGGGAAAAAGTCCAGTTCATCTCAGATGGCTCTGGGGCATCCTCGTGACCATATACACTTTCCAATCTTTCTTGTGGGGGGTAACTGGGTACCGAGTTGTCCATTCTCCACAACACGCTTTTACATTTTCTTTTCGGGTTCCTCCTTGGCTTATCAATTGACTCGGCTAGTTCCTCCACATTAATTATGTTCTCGGCAGCTGGGGGAGAACTTGAGACTTCAATGTTTGCTTCTGTGGGTGTGGTGGCCTTCCCAGTTTCAGTATTGGTTTCTACCTCATCATCAATTGGAGGTTCAGGCTCAGGGTTCCCATCACAGTCTTTAGTCAGGGTTTTGACCTTCTTTTTCTTGGAGTTCAACCTTTTGTGTGGGGGAACGGGTTTCACACTCTTATATTTGGACTGGGCACAGGCGAGGGTTTTTACAATGAAGAGGTCCTAAGTTTCTTTCTTTTTCAATAGTGCAGATGTAATCAATATTTTAACTAAACCAAAGTGAAACAAACTCCCTCGAAACTCACTAGCCCTTTGGACCTATTCGGCCATCCTTTTTAAACTTTTTAACAAGAAATAAGGTATGTTTAATAGAGTACCTGTGAAGTGCAACAGAAGTCGAGCATGGCAGGGGAATATAATGGTATATCGACCCTCACATGTTAGGTAACGCTGGAGGATGAACAACACTTGGGCCCACTGTGGTTCTAGCCAAGATCGCGACGTTCCCTCGGACCATTTTGTTTCCCGGTATTGAGGTTTCAACAGCTGTGCACAGATTTTTTATCAACCGGTTGTCCGTTCGTCCATCTTTGGCCTATGGTCAGCAATTGAATTGCCTCTGCAATGAACTCCTCTGTGACCTCGAACTCAAGTTCGCCCACCTTGGCGGTCCCACCCTCAAAATGCAGCACAAACTGGAGTGTGATGGCATCGTTATACCCATCGAACTTTTTCAGAAATGGCTCCCACCCTGCTTGCTTAAAAATATCTCTTGTTGCCCCATATTCCGGGAGGGCTTTCAAGTCGGCGTATGTTTCTGGCTCGTGGCGATTTTCTACCATGGCTCTTCTTGGCATCACAGGGAAAGTCTATCGGTGGCAGCGAAGGTTGGGTGAGGGAAATGAAAGGAGAGAATGCGATGGAGAAAGGAATGATCGGGAAGAAAATTATATGAGAAGATTTGAATTGTTGTGAAGATAGATAGGGTGTCGGAATCATGATGAGAGTCGTACGAGGGTGTCGAGTTATCATATCTAGTCAAATCGAACTTAGTTCCGGTAGTGGTGTGTTTTTATGATATGAAATGTCATGGAGGTTCAGTTCATTAGGTACCAGTCGTGGAAATGATGGAACATTATGGAGTAATTAAGGAACCTTTAGTTCAAACATTAGTATGCAAATTAATACAATAAATCAATACGAACCAAACGCACCTGAGTTACATTACCTCTCTCCATTGTTATGCAAGGCTTGCTGTGAACTTGTCTTTTGAAGTTAAGTCTGGGTTTTAAGGGCACAAAAATTGTAGCTGCTCTGGTCTTTCTGATGAACCTGTAACTGATGAAATCTACGCTGGTACCGACTGGTACTACTGGAACATTCAGGAGTCTGCAGAAGAATTTGAACAAATAATACCGTTCTAAGAAAAACAAAATTTCTGTGTATAACAGCAGATTATCTTATGATGACCCCTGAACCTGGCTCTTATTCTGTCTTGAGAAAAATCAACTGAAATCATGTCTTCAAACAGCTTCAAAGAATTTACCATGGTACAAGTCTGATTTGTGTGAATAGATGTTCCAATGTCGAACACAAACAAAATTCATTGGATTACCATCCATTAATGAATGATGTTTAACCGATGCGAGATGACCCACCTGTGATGTCAATGGGCCTCAAGGTACCTACAACACATCCTAGCAGGTACGAATAGAGGTGTTGGCGTCGAGTCACCTGTAGGATCTATCAACCAAGAGACGTTGGTGTATTCCCATGGCTGTTAGCAAAGACATCTGCCATTAAGGTATGCAGAGTCCAGGGTGATAAATAGTCTCTAACTTCTGCTCCAGATAGAGTGCTGATGTCGATGGAGTGAGATTTGTCGGAAGGTGGACCTTAACGTATTCCACATCAGCCAACATGAGTGTAGATAGAAATTTTGCAGACATAATTTTTTTGGAACAGTAATCACTTGCTTGTGGATTTTATGAGCCCAAGCTAGTTCATGCTCATTGCTTCCTCATATTTGGAGAGTCTGAGGAAATTCCAAAAGAAGACTCTAAGGGGGTTTCTTTCCCATAATAATTCACCAGGTCTGGTAAAGAATAATGCTTCCTGATAAATGCCCCTTTCATATTTTAATGAGCAAATGAAGGGAGCAAACAAGCTCGAATTTACCTGGTGCAAAACAAGTTAGTCATGCTGATAAGAAAATCTCATGAAATAAATAGTCTTAACTTCTTACCTGTTGTGAATTCAGTTCTGCACTTGTTCTGGGAAACCTGTAAAACTGAAAACAAAATATCAACACATCCAAGAGAAAGAAGAAAACAAATGTTTTTTTTCTTTTTATATTATTTGATTTTTTTCTCTTTTATCTAAAAATCTACTATTTACAGAGTTTTAAAACAGTATGCATGATCAAGGAGCAGCAGGAGAGGAAGACTCCTCTCCTACTATCTTGAGTTCTCTTTGCTTGGCCACTTCCTGTAAGAAATCATCTTTTGTCAAAGGCTTGTTGTACACTTTCAATCGATGTCCATTTACTACAAAGGAATTCTGAGAATCATTTATGGTTTTAATCCTGACAGAATCGTTATCAAAAATGGTTTCTACTTCATAAGGTCCCAACCATCTCGTTGTAAGTTTCCCTTGGAAAGTTTTGTATTTGGAATCGAAAAGTAATGCCCAATCCCCTGGTTGAAAATGATTTTTCTTGATATACTTGTCATGCCATTTGTTGCGTTGGCTTTGCACAAGGATGGTCCTTTGAAGAGCATCCTGCCTCATTTCTCCCAATTCATTAAGTTGCATGACCCTCTGTTTCTGTGCTTCACTCAAATCCAACCCCAGTTCTGCTGCTAGGCAGAATGTATGGATTTGGAATTCTATGGGTAGGAGAATTTGTTTACCGAATACCAATTCGTAAGGAGTATGACCAGTGGTGTTTCTCCATGTAGTCCTGTATGCCCATAAAGCTTCTGGGAGTCTATCTGCCCAATCTTTATGATGCAAGTGTATGGTCTTGGTCAGAATTGCTTCCAGAACTTTGTTGGTAGATTCCACTTGCCCATTGGCTTGTGGATGGTATGGAGAGGACTTACAGTGTTTGATCCCATATTTGTCTGTGAGTTCTTTCATCAGTTTGGAAGTAAATTGGGCACCTTGGTCAGTAACAATTTCTCATGGAACACCGAAGCGGGTAAAGATCTCTTCGTACATAAACTCAATCACTGATTTCTCAGTGGCCTGATATAGGGCTTTTGCCTCTACCCACTTAGTCACAAAATCTGTGCACACCAAGATATACTTCTTCTTTCTTGACATTGGAGCAATTGGCCCTACAAAATCTAATGCCCATTTATCGAATGGTTCAATTACAACTTGTGGTCGTAAGGGCATCTCGTCTGTTGCAGTGGGCCTTCCCATCCTTTGAAAACTTTCACAGCTTCTCACATATTTCGTTGCATCCTTGAACAGTGTTGGCCAATAGTATCCTGATTGCAAAACTTTGTATGCTGTTCTTTTGTCAGAGAAATGTCCTCCACATGGCCCATCATGACAGGCCTGGAAGATCTCGGGAATTTCATCTTCCCGGACACATCTTCGAATAATCATGTCAGGTCTTGTATAGAAGAGATCACTTCCCACCCAAGAATAGTAAGCACTCTGTTGGATGATTCTTTTCTTTTGTGGAGGTGATAAGTGAGCTGGTAACCTTCCTGTATCTAAGTAATTTGTTGTATCTGCAAACCAAGGGGTCTTGGCAGCTACTGCAAACAAATGTTCATCAGGGAAGCTATCATCCACTGGGGTATCAGTACTATCTTGGGAAATCTGGGAAAGAAAATCTGCAACTACATTCTCTTTCCCTGGCCGGTCAACGATGGTAATGTTGAATTCCTGAAGCAGCAAAAGCCATCGGGTGATTCTACCAGTAGTGACTGGTTTGTTCATCAAGAATCTGATTGCAGAGTGGTCAGTGTGTACAAAGACCTCATATCCAGTAATGTAGTGACGAAATTTGTTGATGGAATGAACTACTGCTAAGAATTCTTTCTCTGTTATTGTGTAGTTCAATTTAGGGGGGGTCAAGTTCTTGCTGGTAAAGTAGATTGCATAATTCTGTTGGTTTTCCTTTTTCCCAAGCACTCCTCCTAAAGCAGTGTCTGAGGCATCGGTTGAGATGTGGAAAGGAAGGGACCAATTTGGCCCTCTAAGGATTGGTGCCATAGATAGTTTTGCTTTTAAATCCTCAAAAGCACTCTAACAATTATCATCCCAACAGAATTCAGTATCCTTTGTCAGCAGTTTAAACATGGGGCTGGCTATTTTTGTGAAGTTTTCAATGAATCGTCAGTAATAGTCAGCATGCCCCAAAAATCTTCTCACATCTTTCTGGGTTTTTGGAGAGGGAAGATTAACTATCACTTCAATCTTGGCTAGGTCTACTTTGATTCCTTCAGCAGACAGATGGTGACCCAACACAATCCCTTCAGTTAAGAGCATTTTACATTTCTCATGGCTGAGGGATAGATTTGATTCTTGGCAGCGAATCAGGACTTTCTCTAGGTTACTCAAGGCTTCTTCGAAGGTGTTACCATAGACCATAAAATCATCCATGTAGACCTCCACACAGTCATGAATCAAGTCAGCAAAGACACCAAGGACAACTCTCTGAAATGTCACAGGAGCGTTACATAATCCAAAAGGCAACACTTTATAGGCATAAGTGCCCCAAGGACATGTGAATGTTGTCTTGTCCTGGTCCTTAGGAGCAATCTGAATTTGGTTGTACCCACTATATCCATCAAGGAAAGAAAAATATCTTTTTCCAGCCAAGGTATCCAAAACATGGTCTATGAAGGGTAAGGGAAAATAGTCTTTCAGGGTTGCCTTGTTCAGCTCCCTAAAATCTACACACATCCTCCATTTTCCTGTCATTTTCTTGGGTACCACAATAAGAGGTGAAACCCATTTGCTGTCAGAAATTGGATAGATGAATCCAACATTTAACAGTTTCTGTAATTCTTCTTTTACAAAGTCTTTTAGGATTGGATTCATACGTCTCTATGGCTGTCTTACTGGGGTTATCCCTGGTTGGATATAGATGTGGTGAATGCAGGTGTCAGGGTGTACTCCCCTCATATCAGTGTATTCCCAGGCAAAATCCCCTGACTGTTCTTTTAAAACTTTTGTCAATTGTTCCTGTTGACTGGTACTCAATTCAGAGTTGATGTATAGGCATCTACCTGGACTAAGTTCTACTGGAATGGTATATGGCCCTGAGTGTTCAGAAACAGTGAAAACCATGGATGGTGAAAATGAGGAAAATAACTCACTTCGTTCCTGAAAATCCTCTCTGAAAATCTGATCATATTGCAGATAGGTCTGTGGGAACTCAACATTTTCTGTCACAGAAAGAAACTAACTTAAAATGTCATCCTCTGTAGGTTCTTGCAGTGCATGGATCTCATCAATAGAGAACAAAGATTCTTCATCCTCATTCTCAAAATAGGGACACGTCAACCAACATAGCTCTTCTGTAATAGGCCGAGCAGGTGGAAAAAGAGTCAGTTTCTGTGAAGAAATGCCATTTGAGATAAACATATCCCCACCCCGACATCCTATGAAAGCGTTGGTTGTGGCCAGCCAAGGTCTCCCTAAAATGATTGGATGGCCTTTTGTGGGGTCCTTTGGATGAATGATCATGAATTCAATAGGGTATTCCCACGAAGCTAAAGTCACAAGGATGTCATCAAGAACTCCAGCAGGTTTTATAGTGGTTCTATTAGCCAGTTCAAGTACTGTAGGAGTAGGGCGCAGAAATTGATCTAGTTGTAACAGTTGCACTATGTTGCTGGTCATGATATTAATGGCTGCACCTAAATCAACTAAAGTATTACCAATAGACACATTGTTGATGGTCACTGAAACTATTGGATTCCCTGGGTTGGCATACTTTACAATTTTAGGTGTCTCAAAAATATAATTTGATAGCTGTCCTACTAGATGTATTGTGGGTGGATCTTTCTGTTTTCGACCTGGTTTCTTTATGCAGAGTTCTTTGATGGTTTTGGCATAGATGGGAACATCTTTGATGGCCTGTAATAATGGAATCTTAACACAGACATTTCTCAGTTCATTCATGATGTCAAACTCAGATTGTACAATTGGTTTCTCAATGAGTAGCCTTTCAGGAAAAGGAGGTGTTTGGGGGGCCTGAGTTTGTATGCTATGTTGTGATTCAGATTGTTTCTATTTTGGAATGATAACAACTTGCAGGGGTATCTCATTTGATAAATTATTTGCAGGCTCATCTTCATGTTCTTCAATAATTACCTTTGGTGTTGTTTTTGTTATGGGTTGTCTTTTATTTAAAAATTTTCCAGATCTCAGCTGTACCTCTTGTATAGAAACAGGGTTTATGTTGTAAGCTGGATAGTTCTGGAAATCAACATTATGGAGTGGTAGAGGTGGTCTGTGGTTAGGATTTGGAATGGGTTGAGCGGGAAGAATGGTAGGATGTGGTGGATTTTGAGGCTGCTGAGGATTTTGTGGAATGGGTGGCAATGGAGGTGGAGTAAAACCAGGCAGTAATTGTTGCAATGGAGGTGGAGTAAAACCAGGCAATAATTGTTGCAAATTTGGAGGGTACTGCATGCATGGATTCTGGGGCATTGGTACTGCATGCTGCTGTTGATTATTTCCAAAGTTTGGATTTCTCCATCCCTGGTACCAAGGTTGGGCAGGGACATTTTGTGGAGGCCAGCTTGGCCAGTTCCATGGGTGTTGTTGTTGCTAAGACAAGGGTGGATAATAGCTGGAAGATTGTGGGGGTAGTTCCTAATATGCATTTGCATTTGGATTCCTAGGCTGCCAAGGCTTCTTAGGTGCAGATTGAGTCCCTGGAGCTTCCCCTCCCTTGAATATTGCCTGCAATCTAGGTAAGGATGGACAGTCTTCTGTTTTAAGATTTTCAGTACATATTGCACATACGAAAACATTGTCCAAAGGACATTCTCGTAAAGGATGTCTTTTTCTGCATTTCGAGCAAAATATGCTTAGGACAAGGTTTTCCTCTTCCTGCTTCCTCTTAATCTTTAAGGTGTCTAACTGAGAGCCAATTGTTCCTAACAGGTCTGTTTTAAAATTATCCAAAAGGTTTCCCAATTTGACTTTAGCAACTCCACCAGATGTGGATGTTTTGGCATTTTTGTTGACTGGTTCTCTCACATTTTTTGCAGCTTTCCCTTTACTTCTTGAGTAAGTTCTACAGAGTTCACAAATTGTTTCAAAGTTTTTCTGATAAATGTCTCCTAAAGCCATTAAATTGAGGGTATCAATGTATTCCTCCAAAACTCCTTTTAAGAAAAGAGTCTTGACTGCTTCATCCTGGAGATCATTATATTTAGATTTTTGAAGGGTAAAGGTAAATCTCTCTAGAAAGTCCTCAAGGCTTTCTTCATCTTGCTGTTGCATTTTGAAGATGTCATTCCGAGAATCCTTGGTTCTGCAATAGTCCTGGTACTTCTTTAAAAATTTTGTCTTCATATCTTCCCAAGATCTAATGCTGTATTCTCCTAAACTCATGAACCAATGTAGGGCAGAATCTTTTAGGGTGGCAGGGAATAATTTCATTTTATGTGCATCCTAGAGATAGTTATAACTCCTGCACAGGATGTCAAACTCGAAAAGAAAGACATCTGGGTCCTCACTATTTTTCCCATGGAAGGTTGGCAGTGCTGAAAGTGGGATATTTTTCATGGTGACATTTTGGACTAAGTCCAAAATAGGAAATCCGAAGGTGGTTTCTTGTGGTAACTTGTTTTCTACTTGTTCTTCACCTTCATTTTCAATATGAAGTTCCTCATGTAAGTTTCTCCCTCTATCTCCCATGGTAAAAGGATTACCAAGAATTGTATAGGCAATCTTATCTTTCTTTGGTGAGGATGTGAAATCCCACCTTTCTGGATTCTTTTTGTCAGAAGTTTTATCTCCTATTGGTCTTTTTGAGGATCCTATGGCCTTCAATGCCACAGCTGTAGTTGTTATCTGCGAAACTTCAGAATTAGAGTTTCTGAGAAGAGCTTGTATTTTCTCTGGATCAACTGTGTCATCCAGGGCTGGATCACCAAGATTTTGAGTTTGTTGATGTATGGTGTTTCCTGGTTCTAGGTTCTGTTCTACGGTTTCCTCAGCCAAAATTTCAGTTTCAGTTTCTATTGCTCTTTGGGTGGAGGTTTCTTCTTCTTTTTGTGGTTTTATATTTTTCCTAAATCTACCTCTAGGATCTCTATTTCTCATGAAGTCATGCTAAATGAAAGAAAAGAAACTAAGATTGAGTTTTAGAGTACCTGTGATAACTGATATGTCGGTCTTCACCCTTTTTGTTTCCACAGCTCCTCTTACTATCAACCTACTAAATGTCACACCAAACCAAGCTAAGTGCATTCTAAAATTAATCAAGACAATTATCTTCTTACCTTTTAAACATCTCCCCGGCAACGGCGCCAAAAATGTCAGGCTACTAAATTGAAGCTTTAAATGACCTGAAACACTAAATTGTCAAACCAGGGTTGGTAAACTTCGAGCTGATACACTGTATGTGTAGGTAAGCTAATTCCTATCTAAAGGCTATCCTGAAAAGAAAACATAAACTCACTCTGAGAACTTGAACTTTAATGACAATCTTGAAACTTAGCATTTCCTATTTAAGTCATCAACAGAAAACAGTCTTATGTTTAAATGCTGGTACTTCTATCTCCATTCATAAATATGATTTCACAATCTTATTCCACTACTGCTTTCAATCATCTATCATCATCATTGCTATTCAAGTCATGACAGAGAGAGTGCTTCCTCAAATGCATTTAATCTGGTTATCAAAATCAATCTAAATCTGTCTACAGGAAAACAGAGTACTGCCCTACCTATTGGTACCGGAAGCTTCCTTTGATTCAACTGTGATCTAAGTTTTCTAAGTAAGCAGGGTGACTAACTGTCTAACAAAGCAAAGTTCATTCACACTCTAAGTTATGCTCGGATTGAAAATGAGAAGCCAAACAAACCACGTTCATACTCTTAAACCCTACAGGCATCAATTATGCATTCAATATCCATCAACATAAAAGATAACAACACGCTGGAATGATTCAGTTGAGGAATAAATAAACACACTTTGAATGAGTCAATTCTGAAACTTAAAACTATCGTGTAAGCAAACACTAACACACTGAAATAACTAAATCTATAATAGCAGAAAGCTAAATCTATGACATAATAAAGCAGTGGCTTGCACCTATTTGGCGGGCCCAACCAAACGGCACAAACGCTGTTAGTAGTAACCAGAGCCGACTATAACATTCTATGCAAACATGGCGTATCTTCACACTTCATTAACTCATAAGAAAAATACTCAGATCGTATGACAGTTGGGTAACATAACGTAACAACATTTTGTATTCAGCAATATGTGTTCCAGTTTTATCATTATGCCTTCAAGCACCCTGTGGGCGATGACTCCAGCTGTCATGCGAATCTCTCTGTCTTCCATTCGGACCATAATGCACAGATCTTGAGCGGCTCCATTGGTATCTCCACAGGTACGAGTTGGTACTTGGTACCGGCATCCTGTTCCAAAAATAGAAGTGGTACCTAACCCAAGCGACATTAGTTCCAATATCAATTTAAAGCATCAAAGTGCATAAAAATAGCTTGAAATGTAAAGATACCTTAAGTAACCCCATTGAATGGTAGGGAGATGTCAATTATGTCAAAACAAGGCCAAAAGGGTGGTACTGGGTAGATTAATGGAGGTCTGTGGAGTATAATATAGGCAAAAAAACATGATCAAAACCGGAGACCAACACTTTGCACTAGATCTGACGTCCTAGATCTATTTCTCTTCCTTGTGTACTTTCCTGCGTGCGTCTGGACATAGATTTCAACGACCCAGATCTCGCCTCTCTAGCTAATCTAACGGTAGTTGTGCTCTACCTTGAGCATGCCCTTCTTCCTTTCCCTTGGAAGATTTCTTGCTCCAAAATGCCTCGGCCTTTGTCTCTGCCATGAAGCCTGTAACCTTGGCTCCCACCTATATTCTTAAGAGGCGTTCCTCTTCCTGAACTTTATTTCTCTGAACCTCAAAGGTTCCTTCGAACTCTGCAACCTCTTGCAACACCTTTGCATGAAATGGAGTTATCTCTTCCGAGCTTATCTATGGCTCTAAACTCAAAGTGTCTCTGTCCCTTTCTCTCCTTGAAGGGATGTAAGTGCCCTCTGGAAATTTTCTGCTCAAGCATGCTTTGCTGAGCCTGCAGGGTGTTCAGTAACCCTGTGAGTGTCTCCTCCTATGACACTTCTCTTCTCTATGAACTCAAACAAGAGTTCCTTCTGTGCACACTTGAATCAACTCAATGCCCATCTGGAAGAGTTCTTTAGAATCTTTAGTGACTGAATTCTCGCTAAACTCGAAATAGAGTTCTCCTCAATGCATCCTGTGCATTTTCTCAATGCCCTCCTGGTAGAGTCTTTACAGAATTCTCGACAATTTTGCTTCTCCTCTCTGTGCTCTCCTCTGCAAAATTTCTCCTTCAAGGTGTTCAACAACCTTGAGGCTTCCTCTTGATTAAATGACTTCAGTTGGTGCGCCCTTCTGGCACATCTCTGTCTGAAATTCCGTAGAATTCAGAAGACATCAAGAAGTTTACTAGTCAAAGTGGTTGCAACTAGGAGTTAATTATGGGTAAAGTTGTTGCAATAAGAAAATAATTAAAAATAAATTAGTTATAGCAAGAATTTATGAGTTTACTAATTATGGGTAAAGTAGTTGTAACAAGAAAGTGGGTTATCCCTAAGAGAGGGAAGTTGGGTAAAAAAATTAGCAGATGACCCCTAAAGGAAGGAACTTGGAGAGTATAAATAAGAGAGAAAGAGACTCCAATTATCACCTAATTGATTATATAGAATATATATGTTGTAAAGTGTTATAGGAAATTACTATAGACAAATATAACGTGATAAGTCTGAGGCAGCGAAAGTCTTAAGGAGAAAAAGTTTCAGAGCTACAAAGAGTGACAATTCCAAGGTTTATGAGGTTATCCGTGATTTGTAGGAGGAGAGATCACATACATCCGTGGGCCATAGGCATAGAGAAGCGTAGAAATCCGCAAGATTTAGAGAGACAGGGTCGCGCACAATAAATCCACGAGTTGAAGAGCAGTTAGGGTGTAGACATCCACGAGCCACAATGGGACAAAGGGTTGACATATGTGGGTAGTAGAAGAAGAAAGCATAGATCTGTAAAAAGAGAAAAGAGAATATATTATTTCCAGATTGCGGAATCTGAGGAGATATTGCAGGTATGTTTGTTACATATTAAATACAACATGGTTACTACAGATTTAAATGTAGGTTCATGATTATGTTTTGATATTGCATCTTAGTGATGTTGTGAAGCATGCTTGAGGCATGACTTTGTGAGGTTTGGTATATTCCCTTTTGGATGTATGATATATGTTTTAGAGTATGTTTTGAGGCAGACTTGTTGAGTCACATTATTGGTTATATTGGTATATCTTGTGGTGCATTGCTAGAGGCATTTTTGGGTGTTGTTGGTAAATGATCTATGAGATTAGATATGGTATATTTGATGCACATATTGGTGATGGTGTGAGTTGATATGAGTATTTTTGATTAATGCACATCTTGGTGATATTGTACATATGGTTTATATTTGTCTTGGTGATTAGATCTAGCTTGGTTGATGAGATTGATGTGATAGGTCGATTGAGACAGATTGATGTGATAGGTTGTTATGATAGGTTGTTGAGAGAGGTTTTTGTGATAGGTTGATGTGATAGGTTGAAAATGGCAGGTTGACATTGGCAATGGTTGATTCAGTGGTAGTGACAGAATTTCTACATTTATATTTCAGGGTGGTCAGATGGGGAAAGGATAGGTGGTTGTAACCACCTTTCGGTTGTAGTCGAAGAACATAGGGGGTTTTAGCCTCCTTTTGGTTGGATCTAGAAAATGAGGGAATTGTAGCTTCCTTTAGGTTGGAGCCTAAGAAAATAGGGGGTTGTATCCTCTTTCTGGTTGGAGCCAGAGAATTGGGGAGTTGGAGCTTCCTTCAAGTTGGAGCCTCCTTCCAGTTGTAGCTGGAAAATAAGGAAGTTGGTGTTTCCTATGAATGTACTTCTTAATACATATAAGAAAAAACATTCCATGGTTTCCCCCCACATTGGGTTTCCATGTAAATATTGGTGTACTATGTATTTGTGGATGTTTTCTCTATGACTATTTATTATGCATTGATGGATGATATTGTTTATGATGCAATAATGTATTGAATGCAAAAATGATAAACCATTGAATACGGCTAACAAATTTAAAGAATACATATTGTGATTAAAAGTGGTATTAAGTTCTCATACTTATTCACCCCCCCTCTCTCAGTATTCCAACATTATAATGGTCTTTTAAATGAATTGTTTTCAAAGAAAGTGACATACTGAGTTTTGTAATTATTTATCCAATAATATTTTCATGTTTAATATTGTGCACACTTGAAGGGAATTGGAAAAGCAAGGTCCACACATTTGCAAACTTCAACAATAGATAAAAGTGTCGCAACTTCAAAATAACATTATAAACAAAACTCACAAAAGAGATATTGAAAATGTCAAAAAGAGCAATCATCCAAAGATGATGAAATTTCTCATCTGAGAAATCATAATAAGACTCTACAAACATAAATGAAGAAGTTAAAGAAAGAGAAGAAGGCACAGCAAAAATCCAAAAACATGGATAGGGGCACTAACGTTGAAAAAAGTAATGTTGTTATCAATGAAGTTGTATCAGTAGAAGGATCTCCAAAAGTTGAAACTGAAGAAAAAATGACCTCAATAGAATGGATCAAAACTAAAAATCATAGTGTAATTACTAATTAAGCCTTATGAGTGGAAGAGTTTCCAAAACTTGAGTTCAAGAAATAATTCAAAGATAAAGAAACATCCACATATTTAGTGAAGGTTGACATACCATTGATCACCACCGATGAATTCATAGGTCAGTTGAAGGATTTTGTTACATCAATAAATACAAAAACATCAAATATCATCATGATGACTCAAGTAAATCATGAAAAATCTAAACCAAAAATTAAGAAGAATAAACTTATCAAAGTACCATATCCACACCCAAATCACCAAATTTGTAATATGCAAGAATCAAACTCCTTTGAAGGTTGAAACCCATTGAAACCCATGCACTATGAAAAATATCTAATCCCCTGAGTGATGTCTATAACATGTTCATTTAACATGATGTTAATCATAACTCATGGGAGAGGAAGTAAATTAAAACAAATCTCAATTACACTGTGTTATGCCACCACTTGAATTCATTTACGTATTGTAAATTAAGGTAATCATTTAAAATATAATTACCATGCCACTTAATGTGTTGTATCATTTTAACATTTAAACTTCAACTTTATGTTTTGATTATCGTAATCCATGTCATTATCTAATGGAAAAATGAGGCACACTCAGGAGATCCAAAAGGTTCTTATGAAAAACAAAAAAGGACCCACGACACATCTCAGGTGATGCGAATGCTTTTGAATTTTAGAGTTCGAAAAGAATCAGATTTGTCAGATTGGCGGTTGTCGCCTGTATGTCATCTAAAAACTGAGGATTTATGAGTGTGTTGACGACGTGCTTGGCGACATGGAATATGGGCCACTCAGATCACTGTGTTCCCGTAACCCAAGCCAGGGATGGAATTTGACGAGTAATTTTCCTGTCAAATACAGTTAATAATTTTGTATAACCATCAACTTTCTTCTTAAAAACGTGCAGAACGGACATTTGGTGAGCTTGTCAATCTTGATATTCCAACCATGTCCCAAACCCCCGTTCTGTCCACCAACAACCAGTGTGCATAATCTATCCTATATGGATGCCACTATCGATTTAGTTACAGTCTGATACAACGATCGAATTTGGACCCATCCCAACCCTTCTAAAGGGTTCCTGCTCATCAGAGAATAGTTTGTCCAAATTTTCCCTTCAAAAGAAATTTAAGAATTAAATTTTACATGTCCATTGGGAAGTGAAGTGTAGAATTAACTAGAATCTTTCAAAAGAAGGGAAATCTTATAAATAACCCGTCAAAATTAATTTTAGGATCCGCCAAAGAATCTACCAAATCTAGGATTTAACATCTATATTAAAAGATCTAGAGTTGGGACGATTTGAAACTTGATCCGGAGTCAAACATCATGTTGAAAGATATGCTATAATTACACCCCACCTCAAGATTTTTTTACCTCCATGCTTTCCTATTCTTCACATGCCATCTGGTATTCTCGTATCACTTTTAATTTGGTGTTAAATGAAATTTCAGGCACATGAATCCTTACACAATATCCATTGTTCATATTGATCCTATAGATGGGCTCAAATTTTTTAAGCTCATCATTTCATCCTAGCTCACTCTCATTCTCTCATTTGATGTTTCACCACTGCTCCTTGAAGCTTCATTTATGAGCTAGTTGTGAATCCATAGATTCCCTTCTCATTGATTGTTAACTAATTTATCTCAAATAAATTTACCCTCTGGTTTGGTTCTAAGCATCACTGAAAGTGGTACAATGTTGTGGTAAATATTTTGTTGGTGTGGATATTTTCGAAGGATCACACATAGGTTTCCTTCTTTAGAATTCAAAGGTAATACTACACCTGTGTTGATTTTGTGAGTAGTGCTAGTTATTGAGCTCCCCAATTTTTTTGGTGTTGATTTCAAAGGAATTAGGTTTGTCTTTTCTCTAGCCTTTGAATTTGACCTCTTCCTCCCATGGAAATGATACCCAAGTTGTGTTTTACTTTCAACAAATTTGTGTGGTCATTCATGTCATGGCAATCTTAGGTTTTAATCCTTCTTTTTTGGCTTCATGGTTTTAGTTTGAGCCTTACCTAATTTATCCTGTGGAAAATATGTACATAGATGTTCATTTTGAACCTTTTTGTGTCGGTTACTTTCATTTTTTTTTTGTGAGGGAGTTAAACCTCTATTACCATTCTAGGTGTTCCCAACCATCATTATCCATGGATCGTGCTTGCAATTGTTTACATGTATTCTTGAGTAGCTCATGGCTTTACATGCAGTTCATTTGAACTTATAATGTTCTCATTTCAATTATTCTCGTCCCACGTATTGAATCTGGGCATACACACTTATGTTTGGCTTGGTATGGGTCTTTTGCATCCTTCACTTTATAGTTATTGTTTTGTGTTTTTTTTTTTTCATTTTTTTAGGAGTCATGTTCTATACTCTTGAGAATGTGTTTGATTCCTTGTAAATACAAATGGTGGTACATTGTTTACGCCTCACCTCGCCTGCACTGAAACCTCTTCTCATTCCTAGATTTGCAATGGATCCTGACATGTGTTATTTCACTCCCATACATCACCAGATATGAATTCTTGTTAGTTTATTTGATTTTGAATGGAATGCATTGACGCATTCATGTTTGGTTATCACTTAACACAGTCTGACATTCTATTTTTATATGGTATATAGAGCTTGTTGGCCTTCAACCTTTCTCAATATTCAGATCTCCTACCTATCTTATTAGACCTACATTTATTTTGGAATACACTTGCTTGTTTGGGCATGTGCATAAAATTTTGGATACCATAATCCAACCTCTTGACAAGAATTTTAACATGCATTTGTCTTCAAACTTGCATAGGAATATCATATATCTTACATTTTGGTTATATATGAATTGTAGGTTTCAAAATGTTGTTTTATTAATCAAGCTATGAATTGATTATACTATTTGTATTATGAGTTATTTTTGAGAAGATATTTTAATACTTTTGAAATATATTAACTCCATATTTGACATTAACAACAAGAATTATATACAATGATAACAGACCAATATTTTAATTGGAGACATTGGAACTCTATTTGTGTTGTATGAAAACAAATAAAAGCTAGAAAACCTCTTCCACTAAGCAAATAGATTTATGTTTTTAATGATATAAAAAGAAAAAAAGAAAAAAAAACAAGAATAACAGAGGAAGTTGATAACAGAGGAGGTCGGTAGACGTACGTGGAACCACGTTGATGATGTATCACGTATTCGAAATTAGATAACTAATTAACTAGCTTACCCCCTAAACCAGCGAATGGAAATGCTGAAGTGATTTGAGGAAAGTTTTTATATTAATGTTGTTAATTAAAACCACTAAGATCCATCCAACAATCTCTTTTACTTTAGGTGATTATATTGTATTTCTTTTCTTGAGATTATGCGATTTCTTACCTATAAATTTGATTTAATTTAATTATTTAATTAATAGAAATTTTAATTTTAAAATTTTAATTTTATCTTAAAAGTTTGATTTATTTTAAGATAATTTATATAATTTAAATTTAATTTTTTGTATTTTTTAAAATTATTTTATCACAAAAGAATATATAAAAAAAATAATGATCAATATATTAACTCACTCCATCAATATAATATTATTATTATTTAAAACACACTTCATTAATATAACATTATTATTTTTTAAACAAGCTTTATTAATATAAAGTTATTATTATTTAAAACACAATACTTGCAAAACAAGCTTTATTAATATAAAGTTATTAATATTTAAAACACAATACCTTCAATGTTCTTTAAAAAAACAAAAATAAAAACAAACTTACTATCTTTACATGACCTTCTTTGCCAAACCACTCTTAATTTTCATCTTAGCTTTTTCTTTAGAATATGACCTCTTAGTGAGGTAGGAACTCATATTTGCTATAGTTACCAATAGTTGTGTCTTAATATATTATTAGAGGGCGGTCAGATTTGGTTTGTATTTAAACCCTTTTCATCAGTAATGTATATTCTTCACAAGCCCAATCATATCCATAGTTTTCTCCACTACATACCTTGGTACCATTATTAAAGAGTCAATTTATTGAAGAGTCAATTTGGAAATCTAACAGAACCTTATTGAAGTCCAAGGACGACCAAAAACAAAACTGTCTTTAAAGTTTTTAGAATTAGTTCACAAGAAATCATAGTTTTGACTGATTTGAAATTTTGTTTCTTAGTTATACAAATTTAAATTCCATTACAATTAACAAACATATCTATATTATATGAAATTTAAATTCTTTACATAAAAGTTAAATTATAATTAATTTAAAAATTAAAAAAAAAAAAATTAATATAAAATTTAAATGAAAATTACATTGTAAAATATATACCTACTCAAACACATATCTCAAATCATTGAAAACAAAAAAAACCTACTCTTCCCTAATGCTAGTTTATCATTAAACAAATTGAAAAAATAAAAAATTATGCAAGAAGGTTTATAATACCTTCTTATAATATAAAATCTAAAACTTTTACGCCATTTAAAATCCTAGTTTCATACCTTAATTTGAATAAATTTTGAATGGTAACTAACTTGAAAAAAGGTTATATAAGTCGTGACTTCGCATAAAAAATTAATTTTACTTTAATTTTAAGATAATAAAAGATCGATTGTAATTTACAAGTAAGGGCCAGATTTCAAATTGCAGCATTAGTGAATTATTAGAAACCATATACTATGCTTTAATTATTGTGTGGATGCTAGACAACTATTCCTTAGTTGCCAGAATAGTTGTAAGGACATAAAAATGAAATGCTTACAGATGCAGTGATCAAGCTAATATCATCACACTTTCCAAAATCCTCTGTATAAGACTTTTTCAGTTATATGAGAATCCATATTATAACATACAATTTGTAAGGAAGATTGTTTTTCTTTGACCAGATATGTTAGAGATGAAATGCCATGTTTAAATAGATAGATATGAGATTACTCTTCCATGAGAAGTTTCCCTTTCTTAGACAAACTTAGTTGTACAATTTTTAATGTCTAAATAAGTAATAAAAGCTCGTTAAAAAAATGAAAACTTAGAACAGTTAGACTAAGACATAGATTTGAATGGTTAAATATGTACAAACAAGAACTGAAACCTAACTACCTTAACTCACTTGGATTAATAGGCTAGTTTCCTACAAAACACATGTATATAACCATAATGAAATACATTAATTACATAGGTTTGGGGGAAGGAAATAAAATAGTTCTCTTATTATTAGAATGAACAATTGAAAAATAGAACGAAATCACTTGATCCTTTGTTACTGGAAACACCTGGAACCTCTGTCTAGATTCCTCCTCCTAGGCCACTGAAAACAAATTCACCTTCACAATCCTAACTCAAATCAAGTGACAGAAATATAAATAGCCTCTTTCTTCAAACATGATAGAGTGAGAAAGGGTGTTGGAAACAAGTGTTTCTAGAAAAAGGGAATGACCTTACAAGCATGAGAATTGATTTCTTGTAGACTTGAACATAATTTGATAGCTCATAAATTTTCTTACTCTCTCCCTCACATTAAGGCTCTATTTATACCATGATTTAATGGTTAGGGTATTTATGCACAAGGAATGAGAGGTTAATAACCTAGAAAACCCATAAACTCCAACAAAAAAGGTGCATTTTGCACACATTTATATTTTTAGTTCATTTTGAATGAATATTTGAGTTGTCAAAGGGAAATTAGCATATGCATGGTTTGTTTTGGATCAAAGGTAGCTTGTGGATTGCCAAAAGGCATATTTTGAAGAGTTTCAAGAGGAATTTTAATATGCAACTACAAGTGGAATTGGAATCAAGGCCAATGGATGCATCTTAAGCATATGTGGTGGAAAAATATGCTATAACAAAAATGTGGATCTATGTCATAGTATAAATTAGGAAGGCATCTAGCACCAATGAGAGTGCCTATGTAGTCTTCAAAGTACTCATACAATAGTGATGTACTCCATCGTATCTTGGGAGGGGTAGTATAAATGAGATGATGCCCCCTAGGCCCAGGGTCTTCAATCTAATCCCATTGATGGTAAATTTATACATCATGTGAATGGATGAGCTGATGTCATCATGGTGGAATCTGTCTCATCACTGGTCATTGATGAAGACTATTGACAGACGAAGAGGTCCCATTACTAGTGAGAATGGACCCCAAGGTACCTAGTACAATATAATGAGTGTTAATGGATTAGTTGATGCCGAACACTTGAAGAATTAATCGATTAAGAGTCAATGGGATAAACACTCTATCAATTTTGAGGAATCCTGCCACTAAGTATTGCAAGTTCCAAGGTGCTAGTTGGTTTTTAGATCCCTTTCCTAGATAATGTGTTGGTGTCGATATGTCGAAGGAGGGCCTTAATGTATTCCCTATCAATTGACACAAAATGAACACAAATAAATGTCTATGAAGATATAGAATCACCCAGTACAACTGACACATGGATGGATGGCATAAAAGGTCAACAATATTGTAGAATGACCAACTCAGGCTTCACTTCCCTGGAATATATAACACAACATATTGATGAATTAGTAGAGTGAACTCAGGAGAACCATTGATATAGTGTGAAAATGCATGAGGAAATGAAGCGCTCTCCATAGGGAATGTAAGAGTAATTAGTCGGACGAGTATTTGACTCATAAGAATGATATGGCTCTTAGGTAAGCTATAACCCAACTTTAACACAATGACACAGATAGGTACCATGTTCAAGGGTGACAACAAATGGAAGTCGCCACTTTAGTGAATAAAAATCAAGATACCCCCCCCCCTCGCCCTCCCTCTCTTTTTTCTTGTTTTTTGGTGTCTCCTTCATGTTTTTACAAGCGGGAAAGAGAGATAAAAGTGTGTTCAATAGTATATTTTCCATGGTTTTACGAATGTGTAAATGAGATAAAAGTGCACTTGTTAGTTTCTTTTTCATGGTTTAACAAGTACAAAAAAGATATAAAAGTATGCTCATTTAGAGAAAATGAGTGTCTCAATAGCATGAAAATAAGTTCCAAGTGCATGGAATAGACCTATGTAAAGCAAATGCAAAAAAGGTACCAGACAAGTAGTGTCCACTCATAGCAACATTTTTCTCCAAGGGTAAAAAGTCACAAAAATGGAGGCAAAGTAATGCAAATGGAAACAGCTCAAGAGTGACTACAGTGGCATTAAGTGGGATAAAAGAAAACAACCATGTAGCAATATGGACCATGAAATTAGTAGTAATATGCATACACAACCATTAAGAAACATAAATAATGTTGAGAATCCCTTTGGGACATGGATATAAAAATATTAAGAGAGAAAAATGAGGCTCAATGTTTAGTCATGGAAGGTCTAGATAAGGGTTCTTAGTCCTACAAATAATTGCGGCATGGGCATCGAATGGAAAATAGAATGCTAACTAGGGAACCCATGGAGGGTAGGTATTGTCACACAAGTTATGATGTGCAAATGAGAAAGGCTATTATCACAACCTAGTGGGATTGAACCTAAGGCACAACGATGGAAAAAGTGACGGTTAATAATGCAAGATGGTATTGTAGGAAATAACCTATCCCTATATGCCAGTTTAGAACACATACCTCATGGTTCAATGGATTTATCCATAAGAAATGCCGAAGATAATGTCATGAAATCCTGAAAATACCATAAGAAAATACTAGATCCCATGTGTTGGCAATATGGCAATACAAGTCGGCATTGATGGCATTGGCATTGACAATATATCTATGATGATGATAATAGCATTGATGGAATTGACATTGAAAATAGATCTTTGATGATGATAATAGAATTGATGGCATTGGCATTGAAAATATTGACTCTACTGCATAATCATGACTGGAATCGGAATACTAATGTTGCATACATTTCAGATGTCTTGACATTATGGCGACTGTGTTGACATTATGGTGACTGTGATGACATTGACAATGTTACATATATTTAAATATGAACATATAAAACAGAGAAGAACATGTTGACATTATGTTGCCTATGATGACATGTCTATGTTGACAGAGCCATTGATGAGGCAGTATGATGACAAAGTTGATGGCTGACATTAATGGATAAGAAATGTGCATTGGGCATGTAAAATGACATAATCAGTGATGTATGTTGACCTGCTGACTATGATGGTTATGAGGCACTATGTTATTACAAGCCCTGTGATGTGCCTGGAAAATAAGGGTTGGCTTTGCCCAAGATGTGACTTAAAAATTGACTGTCAAAGAAACAGAGCCTAGATGCTGCAAATGAGGAGGCAACACTAGAAACACTGAAAGTAAACATTAGAAGGTTGCAGAAGGCACAAAATTATCTTCAACATATTATTGTAATTGCGGCCAACATGCTATTGGTGAGACAAGCACTTGCTGAGAAGGGAGTTCCAGCTGCAGAGCTTGATACTATCCTTCGTGGTGCAAATAAGGAACTCAATGACATCCTTAGTAATCCTGCTATAATCATTCATCATATTGGCCACTTTTTTTTCATCTTTGCTTTCCATATGGGGAAAAAGATGAAGCTAAACAAGAGCCGATGAAAAGGATTTTGAGGAGGAGTTTGTCTACAGATGATGTTGTATTTGTGAGGGTTTCAACTACTTTATGTTCTGCAATTCGAACAATACTCCTTCTTGGTAAATCTTTACATGGTCGATCATTGGCGGAGTTGGATCTGAAGTGAATGAAGAGTTGCAGGTGGAGTCTCAACATCTGTCCAATCAAATGATCGATGATGATGATTGATTTTCCGATTTGAATTTATCCCACATTGGCAACGAGGCATAGTTCATATGAGTTTATAAAGACCGACTTCACTATACCTATTCGACGCATAGTGAAAAGGTATGGCAGGGGCTCTACGTGCTTGGAATTCACATGAGGATCACCAAATTGGAGCTCGGGATGACCTGTCAGGCCCCCTTCCTTTTGGAAGAAGTGAATAGATCATTGTTTTACCGAGGATATGATCTTGTCCATTGAATTAATATTTTTTTAATACAATGTTGGCGCGACGGTCATATGGGTGATTGTGGGCTTAGGTGTTTTCATTATTTCGGTTTGTGGTAAGACTGCCATTTTTTATCAGATTCTTTGAAATAATGCCAAGTTTGGAGGATCACCAAGTTCACTACCAATTAAATATACATCAATATTTCAAGACTGCTAAATTTGTCGGAAGATGTAACAGAATGATAAAACTAGAGGTTCTCCATATTCAGTAAAACCTTGCACAACACCAACAATCTCACACTGTCACGATTTCTATAAAACAAAAAATATCATGACGAAGGTGGATCACACGAAGAAGATAACAGAATCTATTAAAACTCTACCACAACTGTTGAAAGGTTTACATGCTTTCATGTCCAAATGATCACCAATTTAGTAAAATCCTGCAGAAACACAAAGACAGTAACCTACACAAAGAAACAGTTAGATTGAATCTTGGTTAAATCATTCATGCATTAAAAGATGGAACTAAATCGAAGAAGAATGATAATTGTGTTAGTAATAATCAATGGTAATTAGTTATGTAATATTAAATGAAGAGATGTGATGTTCATGAAAAGTTGTGAAATTGAATGAACACACATGTTGTTTTGATGAAGAGTTATGTTGAAGACATTTATAAGTGTGCTGAGATGTGAAGGAATTTGAGTGACTACAGTAGAGACATTGAATATCAAATGCAGAAAGAGACAGAGCAACAATCATGATATCTAGTGCATGATACAAAAGATTTTTGGATTTACGAACAAAGGGTGGCTAGGAGGTGCTAGGGTAGGTCAGAGCCTGCAAGGGACTAAGTGCTTCCTTGTCAGTTGTAGCTGACTAAATAGGGGGTTGTATCCTCCTACCAGTTGGAGCTGGTGAATAGGTGTATGGGTGCATCATGATCAGTGGTTGTTGATCTAAATATGAAGAAAACATCTTCCTTCTATTGTAACTTGTAAAAAAATTTTGTGCAGTTAATAGAAAAGTGTTTGTGGTTTTCTCAATTGGGCTCCACGATAAAACATTATGTTTAGATTTTGTTTGCACTTCTGCAACACATAATTAACAAAACTAAAAATTTGATAAAATTATTCTGTCACTGATTCCCGCCCCCCACCCCCCCCAATGACAGGATCTGATCCTTCACCATGTTAAATTACATAGTAGAATCTCACAAAAACAATATCAATGAAACAATAAGAAGTAATGAAAAGGTGTTTTTTGAACCCTGTGTGAAAATATTCTTTTTGGACCAAAAAGGCCTAAAAGGAGTCTATATGTGGTATAATAGGGTTGATTTTCACATTTACTTTGGTGAAATTTCCACTTGTGGTAAAAACTTGCTACCCTTCAAAACTTCTGGTGAAAATTGTGGGAGATTTAATCAATGAAATTTTGTTCTATTTGGACTAGGTAAGAATAGAACTGTGTGTTTGAGTTTTGAATTTTATAACTTTTTTGGAGTTTTGGACATGATGTATTAGCTATGTATTTTATATACATATGGTTTGGCTCTTATTATGACTTTGAATGATTTGATTGGAAATCCATGTATTTATGTACATACATGTTTATGTTAATTCTTAATTTAATGTGACAAATGCAAACAGAGGTAGTGAACTAATGTATGTAACCTCTTGGTCTCACCATGGGTGTGCCTATGACGAGGGCCAAGTGGGTTATACTAAAATATGAAAATCAAACACCAAACATGATAAGCATTGAAACAAATCAAAACACACACTAAAAAAACACACTCACATCACACACCTAAGTACAAGGCACTATGCAACCTGGTGGTTTATGTAGAGTAGATCCCATTGCTAGGATTAAGGAAAGGATTCTTATCATCATTGATAAAGTCATGGGCCATTTTCAACATCATATGGCACACCATAATGGGGACATTCCACATGGAATCGAATTTCCATGTTCCTAAATATTTATGATTCCGATAAGAAACTAGAACCAAATCATTGTTAGGAACTACACAAGGACATTTATGGTGAGTAGTCTCATGAGATATTGCAACTTCTTGATGATTTCCATAAAGGCATGAAAAAAGTATGAGATGCTTGTTTTTAGTATGGTTTGAAGTGGAATATTCAATAGCAAGTTCTGAAAAAGAAACCTGAGACTCAATCAGATAAAGACTTGACACTTCACTAAATGACATAGGAAGTGCACCTTGTCCAATATTTTTGTTGTCACCAACCAACTATTCCATTTTGAGACAAAATGATGATAGATGCTGCACATATTCACATGATTGATCAAATGTAGACATGACTTCTAGGATAGCCTTATCCGAAGGCAACTTAGTATCCAGGAAATCAAGGGAATTATGAGAGTTAAAAACCCAAATGGGTGAGGTATACTAATCATATTCCATATTAGGATGGAGTTTCTAACCAGTGTAAACAAATGCCAATTGGATCACATGAGAGGCAATATTGACCACAATAAGGGGCATGTTATCTCCAATGATTAAAATTCTAAAGGATTAGGTACTACCTAAGGATATGAGGACCCTTGTGATTCAATAGCACCCAAAGAGATCATACAAATAGGAGTTATGTTTTGTGTAGAGATCACATGATAGGAAATATTGACTGCACTAAGTGTCCTGCTAAATCCAAATGATTCAACTTATAATGGATTAGGCACTGCCTAAAGATCTAAGGGCCCCTGTGATTCAATAGTGCCCAAAGAGATCATACAAGTAGGAGTTGTGTTTTGTGTAGTGAGTGGTGTGGTCAAGGTAAATGTACCCATTTTTTATGAATCCTTGAAGATATCCACACAAACACTATCATAAGCACTCAAGGAACCATTGACGAATGAGACATTCATACCATTGTTATTCCTACAATTGAGCATACAATATTCTAGTTGATCAATAATCACCACCTTCCCTTGATGGGGAAAACATAGGACTCTAGATATCGAGGAGATGACAGGAATCATCGTGTAGAACCAAATACACCCCAAGCAATATATTGTAATCTATTGCGACTTCGACTACCTCAACTTTGATTGCGACAATATTTCCACCTCACTCCAAAAAAAAAGGAATAAATGATTCCATAGGGTGTAAATGTGTGGCCATCAAATTCCTTCAACATGGTGCCAGACTGTACAAGCTCTGGGGAACTTTCCAGAGTGTCCTTTTCCTGCACATGTCTCCTTGATATGAGCATGAATGTGTTCCTTGCACTTGGAACTAGTATGGTTGTGACACTCATTCCTCCTTTGTAACGTAGCATTATTTTATTCTTTTTCAAGCTCTTCAAAAATATTGAAAAAGACAAAAAAATAAAATATACCCCAAAAAGAGGACGGGAAATATATTTTCTTTTTCTGGCAGCACGATGAGTCGTCCTTGGACAAATCATATTCTTCCATTTTTTTGTCAAGCTTTGGGATCTAATATGACCTTAGGAAGTTGTTCTCATTACATAGAGTTGTGTCCTCCTCTGTTTGGTTATCCTTCCAAACATATGGAGAGTTTTGTTGCCTTCTGCATCATAGACTTATGTCAACATCATGTTGCCTGAGTCTGATCATCTTTTGTACTATTGTCCAAGGGAATTTTTACCCAACCTGAGTCGGCCTTTCTGCATTTTGTCTCTTGACCTCATGACCAACCATCCCAAAAGACCAATCAAGTCCTTGTTTGAAATCAATGAAGTTATCTTCCTGATCATCGAGATCATCTTGTTTGTTCCCGAAGAGCTGTCAAAGACCTCTGGGTAGTGATCTCGTACACTCACATTACACTCCTACCGGAGTTTTGAAGATCTTGAAGTACTTGCTCGAGTTCTGAAGGCCTCATCTCCATCCATCAGGTGTCATTTGCTTCTTGAAGATGGATATTATACATGTATATCTTTGATTTGGAGATGTAGATCCATTGTGTATCTCTCACGGATACACTTTATATATTTATATGACATGTATCTATAGTGTATTTGATTGGAAACCATGATTTGTTTCATCCCGAGCATGGGTATGCCCACCTCAGAGAGATAATTGTTATTTTTGCAGATGGCACCTCCTGAACTCTGGTCCCGGGCTCACTTGCTTCATACGTTGGTTAAGATTTGTAATGCATTTCGGCCATCAGATGCTCTTATAACCTCACACATTAGGGGGCATCTTCTATAACCCTAAACTACACCATACATGCATACCTGGCATCAGGTCCTCTTACTTTCTATTTTTACCAAGCCATCACTGAGCAGCTCTTCTTAAAAACACTATTTTTTAAGATGTACGCACCCTACACCAGTACTATCTGCATATTGACACTTGTTGCACCACTACAACTTGCGTCTGAATACTAGATGCACCATTACAACCCGTGTATACCTGTTGACGGGTGAAACAGTCCAACCGTCAACTGGAAGAGTGGAACCGGTCCGGGGTTGTCTAAATAACCCAAGCCGTTTGGAATGGACCACCCTGACGAGTTTAACGGCTCCATTGGCCGCTCTAAGGTCTCCTAAGAAAACCAAAGAGAAAAGTTGATCTGAGCTAAGAGATCTAAACTAAGCAAACTAGAAACTAATAAAAATTAACTAAAACAAACTAACTAACTAAATAAAGAAATCAAACTAAAATAGAGGAAACTAGAAACTAATAAAACAAAATAAAGGAACTAATATACTAAACTATAAACTATGCTAACTATTCTATC